>VYXC01012501.1:628107-671616 GCA_013397175.1 Platysteira castanea | reverse complement strand
GGACTGTGGCGGGCGGGAGCTGAGCCGGGCTCGCTGTGGCTGGAGCTCACCCTCATACACTTGGGTGGGTTTCAGAGAAGGGGAGCTGCTTTTGGGATCTGGAAATGGGGAAGGGTCGTTGCACCCATCCCTTCTGCTGGGGAAGCACACTCGTGTCTGAGCATCTCTGGGTCTTCTTCCCAGTGCAGGGGTCCCATGCCACCCACCTGCCCTTTCCGTGGGCCTCAGAAGTGGGTCAGGCTTTCGATTAAATCAGCCTCGGGTCAAAGGGTGCGATCTATAGGAGCTGCTTACTGATTAATCATTTGCATGCTCTCTTTCTGATAAACTCCATTTATCGTTGTGTTTTGGTTAATTAGGCTGCAGCAGGTTAAAACAAAGTCTTGAAGATTGCGTGTAATAGGTGCGTGATTGACAGAGCTCTGGGGATCTGTCATGCAAGGAATACAAGAGGTGCCAACTGCAGTCCACAGAGAGCACAATTCTCAGAGCCAGCTAAGATTCTAGCAGAGAAAAAAATACAAATAAACAGTCACCAGATCTCATGACTGAACTCTAATCTTAGAGCAGGGGAAAGGGCAAGGCTTTGGTCTCACCAAGAAGCAGTGAGAAGAGCAAAGGCCATGACTCTAATACAAGAGGCATCACAGAGAAGAGTCTCTCTTGGAGTTGAGAGAGGGTTGTGGGACATCAGTGTAAGAGAACCCAAAGGCAGGCTCTGTGGGAAGGGGAACTGATAATTTCCTTACAGACTCTTGAGGCAGATTTTTGTCCACTCTCACTGCGTCCTGGATTTCTTCAGTCAGAGTCTGATACCTGACCAGAGAGAAGCCCCAGGACCTGAGTGTCCCAGGTAGTCTGGGCAGGACCCCATATGTACATCCCAGAGGACAGGGGATGCTGCCTTTTCTGTGGTCCCAGTAGTTCTTTAGTTCTCAGTTGGCAATGACAGATGAGGTTTGGAGCACATCTTTTATGTCTCTTAGGAGCCAGCAGCTGGTGTGGGGTGGTTCTTCCCTGTAGCCCATTGTCCTGATGTGCTAGTAGTGACACAGAGTAGTGCCAGAGTAGTGGCATCCCTGATGTGACACAGCCTTGCTGCCATTCTCCTGTTGCCAGAGTGGGAGTTTTCCAGTGAGGAGTGAGTCAGGTGGGATGTAGCTGTAGCAGGACAGAGGCTTTCCAGAGTGGCTGGAAATAGCACATGCCTCAGCTAGATCAGCAGTGTCCTCAGTGATGGATGCAGGCCCATTTTCCACTAGCCCTTGTTCTGCTGGTTTGTTCTGGTGCTCACACACAGACTTTTCCATTCTTGTGAATCAGCATCAGGTCCCCTCAGAATGGGACATCATTTTCTGCTTGGCGAGCACCTCAAGCTGTTGTGTGAAACAGGCAGTGATGCAGAGACCTGCTCCAAATGAAGCTTGTTTTTGATGACTGATGTTGAGGGTGGCTCCTGGCCTACTTTGCAGGGCACCATGGAAGACAGCCTGTAAGTAGCAAGCCTAACCTTGCTACTGGCTTGACTTTTCTCTTTATTCTTTTTCTGGATGATAAATGACGTAGAGAATAAAAATTTTCAGCCACTCCAAGGTTGCAGAATAGAGCTTAAAGACTAACTGGCAAAAAAAGATAAAGGGATTTAAAGGTATGCACACAGGATAATAAACATGGATGGAACCAGTGAAGAAACAGATAAGAAGGAATGCAGTGGTTTTTTGGCAACTTATGTAACATAGAAACAACAGCACATGCCCAAAGAAAAAGTTCAAGGAAAGGTCGCCTTTAATATTGAAGCATTCGGTGAATTCATTCAGTGAATAGACCCCTTTTTATCACTCTCCAGGACCATAAAAGAGCTTCCAGTAAGAGGCAGATGCATGCAAATTTGTTCTAGGAATTAGTTCTGTGTATTAGATAAGAAGCACGTTTTAATGAATATGTGTGATTATGATGGATAAAGACCTTGTTGCAAAGTCTCACCACACCCACAGAATGAGGAGAGTGTGTCCTCTGCAGATAAAGAATGCCTGCTTTCTAATGCTTCAAATTGTGTTAGGAAGTTTATTCCAGCCAATTTCGGTATCATGGATATAGTATGAATTGTAAAGAAAATGTGTAATTTTAGATTCAGGTCTATTCTTTCGGGCATGTAATTTGAAGATTCAATTGCTTTAGCTGTTGGAATGTGAGCCTTTAATCCAATCACAGTGGGAAAGCTTGAGGATATATTAACAAAGTTGTCTTCGCCTGGTTACTTAAAAATTTTGACAGATTATTATAGCTAGGAAATGCGTTAAAATGTAAAATGAGAGGAGCTGAATTCTTGCAGCATCGGGAAGGACTAAGCCCCCATTAGGAGAAGTCTGAATTAGCTTGCCCCAAGTCTGTTTCTATAATATATGTCTATCCTCTGTGTTCTGTGTACTGCATTAAAGTCATGCTGAAGTGATTGAGGCAGCTTCTCAAATGAACTTTGCTCATTTTCCAGCAGCCAGCCGGGAGATGTTGTGCCTCAGTCATGTTCTTTTACTAGAAACTACGGCAGCCAATTCTGTTTTGCTTTTTAGCTTTATCCATTGCCCATGTTCTTATTTTTGTCAGGCTTGTGAATAATCTGTGATCCAAATTTTCAGTTGGTTAACTCCTGAGACTTAGTGGATTTGCTCTGCCGGGCTGTTTGGTCTGCAAATTGATTCAGAAGAACATTATTGTTTATAAAAGATTATAGATTTATAGCTTATAGGAGAACAGGGTTTTATTTTACCATGTCTCTACTTCACACGAGGTGTGCCTGTAGCAGAGGAACTCG
This sequence comes from Platysteira castanea, assembly GCA_013397175.1. Taxonomy (NCBI): domain Eukaryota; kingdom Metazoa; phylum Chordata; class Aves; order Passeriformes; genus Platysteira; species Platysteira castanea. Next base: position 668,804 of record VYXC01012501.1, on the reverse strand, counting down.
CCAACAGCTGTAATGAATTCAGAATGGTGCTGTCAGTACGAGATGGGCAACCCATCAAGATCTTCTGTAACACTTGGTAATTGGCTTCTTTAGTCTCACTACTAGCTCCAACTAATTGAGTCTTAGATGTAGCTACAACTGAATAAAAGGTTTGTTTCTGCCTCACACCATCCTTCCAACTTTTCTTTCTAAAAATGATTAAAATATCAGAAGAGCATCAATTTGAACATCTGTCAGTGTAGCCTGGAAGATGAGGGTGTAAAAGGAGCACGTTTGTGTTTGTTTGTTGTGCAGGCCTGGCAGGATGCTGGACTTGTCCTGTCCACGACCAGCAATGAAGCCTGTAAGCTCTTCGATGCTGTGCTGACACAGGTATGACCGAAAATGTAAGAAAATGTGATTTGAAGGGACTCGTGTGTGAAACACTCTTTACTGTAGTTGATATTTAAATTTCTTATCAGCTGGGAGAGCCTCAAAATCAGGCTGCCACAGGAGTTCAGCCTTTAGCTGGCAGCAGGAAGCCCTTTTAGCAGAGGGCTGTGCCAGATGCTGCAGCTGTGATGAAAACCTCAGCCAGTGGTTTGCTCATTCCACTTGATACCAGCAAATCAGCCAGTTGACATAAACCACATAGGAATCCAGGGTAATTGGTTCTGCTAGTGACTGAACTGTATTAAACCCCAGTTTTCCTGTTTTTCTACTACACTAAACCTACCTGAATGCAGCATCTGTCTTTTAGTCATTTGCCTTGCTTTTGGATTTTAAATGTCTGTTAGAACTAAAACAAGTCCAGTATCATAGAGGATTTCTTGACCCTCTCTCGCTCTGTCTCTCTTAAAGTATGCAACTTGGACCAATAATGAGAGCCTTGGAGGTATTGAGGGATGTCTCTCCAAGCTAAAAGCAGCAGATCCAAACTTTAGTGAGTATAATCTTTGATTCTGAGCATGGAAAGTGCTGGTTTAATGCCTGTTGTCTTGGTTTTTAACTGACTTCTTTTTATGCAAGGGCAAGGTGATAATTTACAGAATTCTGTAAAACTTCTCAAAATCTAGAACAGGCAGAATGCTTTTGTGTGGTTGTTTTTTTTTTTTCATTTCACATAATATTTAAGTAGCTGTCATGAAAACCTTCTGAGAACTTTAGGCTTCGGATACTTCTTGGACCTCTGTGTCCACAAGTCACTTTTGTTGAAAATACTCAGCTCCTCTGGTGTTTTGTGGAGCCGAAGGTGCTGCTGTGAGCTCAGCTCGTGCTGTGCTGTTTCCTGCAGCAATGGGACATGTCATTGCCAATGGCTTGGAGCTGATTGGCACTGGAAGGACCGTGAGACTTGACAAGGAGCTGGACCGTGCCGTGAGAGCCATGGTGGCACTTTCCAAGTCACAGCCACTGACGGAGCGGGAGAGGCTTCATGTGTCAGCGTTGGACGTGTTTGCCAGGGGGTGCGTCCTCTGTCACCCTGCTCGAGGGACTTTGAAGAGTTCCCTTTGTCTACTGCAGGCAGAAGTGAAGGTTGGAAGTAGTGATGTGTGATGTCAGCTGACATCTAGCAAAGGATCAGGGTGAGATGTCACAGATTGTCCCCGAATTTCTCTCTCCACTCTTAAGTGCCATGTCTAGCTGGTGAGCAGCGCTGTAGGAGGTAAAGTGCTCTGTTGCCACCACTTCCTAGCATTAAGCACTCCATGTTTAAATCTGCCACATATCCATCAGTGTGATTTAGAACTAGGAAATGAAGTATTTGGCCACAGTAGGGTCCAGACTCAGATGTACAGAAGGAAAGTTACAGACTTCTCTCTCGTCTCTGTATGTCAAAACCTATTTCCCCTGTAAAAGAGGGAGATAAGAGTGTCACAAGTGCTGTAGAGGCTCACTGCTTCATTCCATATAATAAATCTATATGAACTGCAGAATGTATGGGCTAATGATTCACTTTCATTATTTGTTATTCATTATCAAACAAATGGGTGAGCATGGATTTGCCTTACATCTCAGCAAAGGAAATGAGTAAGCTACTGAAACCCTGCCACTGGGTTTGATTCCCACAAAAGGAGGGGGAAGGCATCTTTGCACATATGAAGCTCCATTAATTATGGTGGGTCCCTATAGGAACTATCCAACCGTGTAGGAAAATTTTTTAGATTTATGGTTTAAGCTTGTTTCATTTTCCTTGTGTGTTACAGTGATATGGTGTATCCCAAGACCATTTCTTTTATAAGATTTTTCAGAAGGTACCAAATGAAGATAATACCATATTAGCTTAGAAAAGACTAAAAAATTCCTCCAAGGAAAAAAATAAGTCATTTGGTGCTGAATTTTCTATTTTTCAGCATAGTTTGAGTTCAGGACTAACAGTAGGGGCAGGCGTGTATGCCTTCTTTCAGCGATGGAAATAATTTTTTGTTTCTAGCCAACTTCCAAAAGCTTGTGATCTGTGGGAGCAGATTCTGCAGAGCCACCCAACTGACCTGCTAGCCCTCAAATTTTCCCATGACACTTATTTCTACCTGGGATATCAACGTCAGATGCGAGATTCTGTTGCCCGTGTTTATCCTTTCTGGACACGTGATGTTCCACTGAGCAGGTGGGTCATGCTTCATTTGGAAATTGCTCTTTACCTGGTGTGCATGTACTATGTGGTTTTGAAGTTCAGACTTACAAGTTCAGGATCTCTTGGAAACAGACATGTAGACAAAAATCCAAAGTCTAGAAGTTAGTCAGACTTGACCACAGATAGAATGTGTCTCCAGTATCCCTCTTGACAGTGTTGTTGAGAGATTTTTCTTAAGTGAGCTGTGTCTCACTGCTGTCAAATATAGCTCATGGTGTGCAACACACGGGATAAAATCATGTCCTCACCCAGGACAGTGGCAAAATTTCTTCATTTCTTCAAAAAAAAGGCTATTAATCTTGATCCATTAAATAAGTCAGATGCACATAACATCCCTAATTTTCCTTTATGTTGGGCATTTATGGCTTAATGGAGATGATTTACAACCAGTTTTAAAGGGCCACTTTGTGTAGAAGTACCCTCCTGTAGTTTTGTGGGCACTGGGGAGAATGTAGAAGGTTGCCTTTGAGACGCTCAGATAACTTTGGTGACAGTAGTGTCTTGCTTCCAGCCTTTTAATTCTGCAGCTTGCAGCTGTTACAGAGATCAGCAGCTGGTTCTGTGTAGCTGGTCATTCCATCTCATCCAGAGGTGGAAGTGTCCATTCTGATGTGCATCTTGTCACTGTTTCCCGTGCTGGTGTCTCTGGGTCACTCATTTCCTCTGAGAATTAGCTTAGTAGTTCTGTATCCTGATAGCTAGAACCCTTGTTATAAATTACACTTGCAAGGACTTTTTTGAGTTAGATGCAATTTCTAGTATGTTTTTTCAGTCCTGGATTAAACCTAGTTATAAATGGATGATGTGCTGTTTTTCCTCCTTTTGTTAGTTACGTGAAGGGCTACTACTCTTTTGGACTTGTGGAAACAAACCTTTTTGACTGTGCTGAGAAGGTTGCCCGTGAGGTAAACTGCCTGCTGTTGGTGCTAAAAGGCTTGAGAATTTTCAGACAGGGTGGTGGTTTCTGCCAGTTGTTATTCAAAGTAGCAAAGAGATAACGCTCAACATGGAAATGCTCACAGAGCGTTGTGAGACTTGTTAACTATTCTCACATTGCTGCCTCACCAGGGCAGTTTCACCTGGACTGTATTTCCCTCGCTTGCTTATGAGCATGCCCTGTCAGATGGGGTCAGAACACCCCTATAAAATACGTATATCAGCCCATCTGCTGCTTCCCACATGTATAATTGGCTGTTTACTCCTATTAAAGAATGTTGGACTGTTCTGATGTAGTCTGCTCTTGACAATCCATCCTGTTTGGCTTCCCGCTCCCTTTTTTTCCTAGATGCTTGTTTCTGAATTATTGAACAATTAACCGTACAATGTTCCTCGGGATCAGTATTAGCCAGCCTGTTTCCTTTCTATAAAGATAGTAATTACACCTGACTTTCTCCAGTCCTCAGGATTATCCCTGTCCTCCAGGAATCTCAGACACAATTAACCTCTAATGGGTCTTCTTGACAAAACTTCTGTTACATTAAATTGCTGAAAGTGACAATAGAGACTAAACCCTAAGGCTTAACCTTTGCTAGGTTTATGACTAACTTTACAAAATGCCGAAAGCCTAGTGGGAGTAGTTGGGCCAAGGAAGAGGAGTTGGCTGAATACTCAGAGCTGGCCCTTTTTTGGAAAAGAAATAGTTGTCTGCAAGGCACTATATCACAGAATATATTGTGCCTGTGCACGCAGCTCTTTCATTGATGCATGTCTTTGAAATAGACAATCATCATTAAACCCTGCATTTTAAAGAGTTTTGCAAGTGTTCATCTCCCTGCAGCAGGAGCTGGGAAGTGAAGTCAGCCAAGAAACATTCTCATCCTTTTCTGTCCAAATCAGACTTCTGGGCTGTGGTTAGTTGGAGTGGTACAAGAAAGTACTGAACATGCAGCAAGTAAAAAGTAGTCTCTTGTTTCTGGATAAGCAATGATAAATGTCTGTATTTGCAAGTTTGTAAGGCTCATCGTGTTTTCCTGTTTTTCACTCATAGGCTTTGGCTATAAATGAGACAGATGCATGGTCTGTCCATACTATAGCTCATGTAAATGAAATGAAAGCAGAGGTGGAGAAAGGCTTAGAATTCATGAAGGAAACGGAAAAGAACTGGAAGGTAAACATTTTGGTGGCATCTCTGAAAAAGCTCCTTTTAGGTTGTCTTTAATTCCTGCAGCCAAATTCGTGACTTCTCTGCCTGCAATTCCTTCATATCTGCAGACCCGCTACAAGCACTGCAGAGTTTGCATATTAGAGGAAATCCTCTCTTGAGGTGCTGCTACTCTCCATGCAGCTTTTTAAGCAAGAGACGGGAAGAAGTGGCATGTTATGAGGGACATGACTGTCCCTGTTTGTGATTTATTGTGTGGTTATAAAAGTAAAGTGACCACTGATTCTTTCACAAGCTTTTTACTTAGGCTGAGGTGAGCACTGACAGTCAGTTAAAGGACCTGGCTAAATCTCCTCATGGGACCTAAGATGAGGTGGAAAATGACACAGTCAAATCAAATGTTTCAAAACAAAATACTTGTTTGCTTTTGGATGGGGAGGGAATTTTGAGAACAATTGTAAAGAAAAGAGAAGTTATGCTCCTCTCTCTTTTCCAGTGTACTAATTACTTTCTAGTGTGTCAGTTACCTTATATATCCAACATGTTTGATACCATCTTTCAGAGTATTGAACAGGTTAATTAGTCTATCATGTGGTTCTTTGCTGTAAATGAAGCTTCATTTTGAGTTTGACAGCATTTTCCCAGTGATTAAGTCTTCTATATTCAGAGCAGAGGGCTGCGAGGTTTGCATTTGCTAGAACCCACAAGACTCTATTTCAGAGTCATCTGAGCTGACTGTTCCACCTCACCCAAAGAACAATGATAGTGAGACTAGAAAGGCTGTTTTTGTGCTTGTTTTATTTTTTAAGTTAAGCATTCAGATACTGGGCTTGGAAGTGCAGATGGAGAACTCTTGCCTAAAGTTCACACCTGTCACTTCCCAGAAAGCATTTTGGTTTTTAATATGTTAGTTTTAATGAAACAGTAATGTAGAGGATTGACAGTTTGGGTGATAGCTTAAAAACCTCAGTCAGTGACTTTTGGATCAATGTTTTCTTTAACTCTTGCTTCTTAAAATAGTTGCATGTCTCTGTGATTCATACTCTTTATCCAAATAAAATCAAGTGCAAGCCCACTTCTCTCTAGCAGTTTAATCTTTTTCAGAGCTCAAATTTAGCAGCAGTGAAAAAGTTCTGCTTTATTTAGTCAGGTAATTCCATGATATTGTTTGTACTGATGCCTTACCTCAGCCACCTAGAAACAGAGACTAGACAGGAGTAAGGGAATAAAGGTAGTTTATTTGAAGGACTTTCAAGGTACACCCTGAGGAGACAGAGGCTGCTTCCATAAAGTGGATCCCAAGATGGACGACAGGTCACGAGTTTTTTACACTGTTAAAGGTTTGGTCCATTTGCATATCAGCATAAATTTACCAATTAAAACTTTAGCTCTCTTCAATTTCTCCACCTCTTTTATGGTCCTAGTTTACTCCTTTTGGGCCTAGGACAGCCCGAGTGTCCTTGAACAGCAAGCTCAGAGAAGCTTTGTTGGGTCTATCTGGCCTAAGAGAGCAGCTAACGAGCTACAAGAAACTTCAGAGTTACACACTAGGCGGTACAGGATTTGAAAAATATAGACGTTAAAACCTAAGGCATCAGCATGACATTTGGAATGGCAGTATGTTATTCAACTTGATATTATCAGTGTTTATGTCAAACACTTAACTGCTTCTGTTGCTCAGATTTGGTTTGTGATCTAATATTAAACAAGCAAAGATTACCAGAATGTTTATCTTAGCACTGTAAGGCCCTGACATTTACTGGGAACCTTTACCTTTGTGCTTCCTGAAAATGGGTGTTACAGTTGTCAGTATGACAATAAAAAAGATTTTTCCACTTGCAAGAACATTAAGCTTAACTGCAGAACTGGGAGAGAATGGGAGGAGAGGGATGAACCTCTCTGGTATTTTATTGTTCGCCAAAGGATTATGGAACTATATTTATGTTTGTCTATTTTTAATACATTCACAAAAATGAACTGCAATTGCCATGAACTGCAGGCTAGGGAAGAGGTTTTGAAGTTCTGGTGCCAGCTGGAAAGGACAGTGCGAAGGTGGTGCAGTCCAGCAAAAATTCATCTCACCTGATGAGCTGCCGGTGTGTTTGGCATCCAGTGCAGCTTCTGGAGCGTGAAGTAAAACTTGTTTAAAATGTGATTCCTCTTTGTCTGAGGTAGGTTCCAGATGGCTGGGATGAATGGCCCTCATAAGGCCTCCAAATCCTCTTCTCTCCACTATCTGGCCAGGTTACTTCAGACAAGATGCCTAAATTTTAGCTGAGACAAATCTTACTCTTGTTATAGATTTAAAAAATTCTTTTAAAAAGGTGCTGCAGAAAGGTGAATTCTGAGGCCTCCAAGTGAAACTCTTCTCTGGAAAATGATGTGGGGAAAACCTTGAGTTTGAGGTGTCTCCCTGAATAGCCACAAGGGCAAATGTAAAGGTATCCTGGCAGCAGAATTAAATTTCTTATCTCTTTTGTGTCTCCTGAAGTACTCAGTTTTACTGAAGAAGGAAGCAGAAATCTGACTAGATAACTTGAAAGGGGAAGTTATTTTGTAAATAATTTCTTTTTTTTTTCCTTTCTCTCCAGAACAGTGACATGCTTGCTTGCCATAATTACTGGCACTGGGCTTTATACTACATTGAAAAGGTATGAGGTATTTTCATACATGTGCTTTATGGTCCAGATAGGTCATCTAAAGCTCTTTAAAAGGCAGACCTAACATTTGTTAGGGGGAGGGTGTCAGCTATTTAAAGGGATGTTTTTATAAAATAGCATGATGCTAAATTTACGAAGTGGCATAGTCCTATATTACAGTTATTTTGAGAATTTTAATTGCATTGGTCAAAAGTTTCAATATCTTTGTTAAAATGTTGAAATACTGCTGTGAGATTATTGTGTGTTTGAAGATCCAGTAGTCTTACTAATTTTATTTAGCACAGTTATTTATGATAGCAAGATGAACTTAGATCTCTAATTTTGAGACAAAAATTAACAAAATTCTTACCAAATTCAGTACTAATTTTCTGGCCCAAAAGTTTGCTGACTATAAATAAAGAGGCTGTAAACTCTAAACTGGGTTGCCAATGCTATTAATTATTGTTACTAATTCTTACTATTAAAAGCCTTTAAGAATGATTGAAATTTTACCCAGCCTTTCAGAATTTCCTTGGATTTAATGCTTAGCACTCGTGGGGTTCAGCTTAATAGGGACATAAATGTGGCATTTTTGAGAAGGTAGCATCCTTTGACCAGAAAGCAGAGTAACATAGAAGGAACATAATTCTCAACGGGAGTCCAGTAGCTTATTTATTTTGCCACTTCCTATCTACGTAACTTTTTTGAAGGCTACTTAAAACTGTTTTTTCCCCCATCTCTTTGCGTACGCCATGGGATGCAATTTTTGCAAAAATCCCTGAGAAGAGCGTTAGAATGAGAGGCAATACCTCGTGTTTCTCCTTCTTGTTTAACTTATGCCTGTATTGGTACTTATTATTAGATGAAACCTCAACATACCAATCATTTTGCCTGTTAAATCCAGGTTTTTCTGCTTTGAATACCTCGAGGTTTCTTTGACTTGGTTTGTTTTGATCAGGCAGTCCTGAAGAGCTGTTGTGACATCTGTTACTGTGTTTGTCTGTGGTTGCTGCCAGCTGCTGCTGGTTGCTGTGTCTGCCCGCTAACCACGCAGTCCTCCTTTGCTTTTCCAGGGGGAATATGAAGCTGCTTTGACAATTTATGACAAGCACGTGAGTAGGGGCCTTTTTTTCTTTACTGAGATCATGCAAGATCATGATGTGTGCTTTCTTCCTTCTGTGTGAGATTGAAACCTATCGCAGTGTATGGTCTATGTGTAAATATTGTTTACATCTGTTACTACAGTCTTTCAGAGAAACAACTTCTCAGCAGTTCTGGGGAAAATGCCCCAAGGACTTGAGTGTTACATAGTTTGAGTGCTTGAAGGAGCTACAGTGGTACTGATTTCCATTCTGTCCGTGTTTCTTATTCGTGCCTTTTAAAAGGATTTAAATTAGTTTTCTTATAAAGTCAAGTCACCTTTACAAAGAACTGGTTTTGCATGTTAGGTACAAAGTCAACTGTCTGGATTTCAGAACAACCTTTGTAAATAAGCAGTATCAAATTAGATAACATAGCACATCTTTGTAAGGGTTGTAAAAATACTGCAAGCTTTAAGAAAGCTGCTGGGCAGATTTCTATCTACTAACCTTGACCAAGTGAAGTAATATTTATGGCACAGTTTTGTAAAAAATAAAATAACATGGTGACTCTCCATATTTACTGAGAAAAACAACGCATGTAAAAGCATATAAGTTTCTGTGATTGCAAATTCCTGTATTCAAGAAAGATGCAATCAGGAGTATTACAGAACAGGTAATTTTGAATTAATAGAAGGATAAAATAATTTAGTACTGTGAAAATAAGTTGGATAATCTGAGGAAGTTTCCACTAGCACATCACTTGGTCAGCCTGTGAGTACCTGTGATTACAGATTGCTCCCCCGTGCCTGAAAAGTGGAAGCATCCTGGATATAGTTGATAACAGTTCGATGCTGTACAGGCTTCATCTGGAAGGTAGGATATCCTCTGGCCATTCTTTTTTATAACTGTAATTTTCTTTTTCCCTTCCCTTGCCATTCATGTTGGGGAAGTATTTCAGTGTAACTACACAGCAAGCTCAATCAGTGTTTCAGAAGAAACTTGAGAAAAGCATCAATGTAAAGTTCCTAATAATGTCCATAAGCTTTATTCTTCCCAAGAGCTTCCATTTTCCATGCCAGTGTGGCATAGCAGTCAGCTCCAGCTAGCAGAGGTCACATACTTCTTCTCTGACCAATTCACTTCTATTGTCCTGGGAGGTCTGAGGCTAAGCAGTCAAGTACATAAGCCTCTAAAAACCCATAACACTTTCTGGGCATAAATTTCCAGTTAGATCCTTTTCTTTCTGTTTTGATCCTGATTGAAATAGTTAGTATGGGCATACTAGCTTCTGGCTTTTTGTACTCTCCTAACTCCGTGGCATTTCCCCTTTTCAAGTCAGTGTTTATATACTGGGGTTCATGGCAGGGGACACGATGGGCAGACGGGATTTTCACACTGTTCTGCTAAAACATTGCTAATGATTCATTGGGGTTTTTATTAAATCCATCTTCTCACTCTGTCTCGTGATTGTTACAGATGGCTCGTGGTGAGCAGCACCTCCAAGACATTATGAGCAATCTCATAATAAAGCCAGAAGCTTACACAATGCAGACTAAAATATTGCCTTTAAACTGACTGTCAAGAAGCTCTTGGCCCAGATAAGGCAGGCTGCAGCTGAGCATTATTGCTGCATACATTTTGCCACATCAGGAAATGTTCTCTTGAGTTCAGTAGGAATGCTTTTTATGCTGAGTGACTGAAAGTATATGGCAAAGTCATACTTTTGCATGTGGCAGTGTTATTGAAACAAGTATTTTTTACTCTTAGGTGTAAAACTTGGGGACAGGTGGAAGGATCTGCTTGGGGTTACGAAGAAGCACACCAAGGATCACATTCTTCTGTTCAATGATGTGCACTTCTTGATGTCTTCCCTTGGAGCCAAAGACCACAAAACTACTGAGGAGCTTTTAACAACTCTGCAGGAACTTGCCGGGTAAGCAAAGGAATTCCTGCATTGGGTTCAGTAAATATCCCTCTGAACTTCAGGGTGATGAGGTCTCTGGCTTGCTGAAGCTCCAGCACGCTCCTCCCTGCCTTAGCATGTCACTGGGACACATCTGGTTTAAGCAGGGCAACGTCCAGTTAGGAGATCCATATCATTAATAATTTTTTGAGTTAATGTCTAGAGGGGATTCTCATCTTGTTGAGCTGAAATCTTTCACGTTTGAGGTCATGGACACCACCTGAGCAGTTGCTGTCTGTTTCCTTTTAGTGGGGTCACACTAAGCTATGTTACAGGCAAGGACTAAAGTACATTATTAATAAGAGCATTCTACAAGATATGTCAACTGTCTGTGGTGGATCTTTTCTGCTCTGGTTTAAAAGGTTCTTTAATAACAGAACAGTAGTTGGTACTGATATTCTAATGGCTACTCTTTGATGTGTTGTTAAGTCCATCTGCAGGAAATTGGGTTTCAAGTACTACTAAAGTAATAATATAGAATATTTCACTTTCAAATTAAGTTATTTGAAAAAGTTGAATATTTAAGTACTACATCCAAACTAATGAGGTTTTGTGTTCCCTTAGGTGTTAAATGACTGTAAATTGCCTTGATTTTTTTTGAAGGGGTAGATATATAAATGCTTTAAATGCAATTTCTTCCCCCCACTACACCCTTTTTATCCTCTGTTTAGGCATCTGTTGCTTCCTTTGCCTTTAAAAAGAAGGAAGGAGAACTGTAATTGTCACTATTGTTCCTAACTAAATGTAGTTTCTAGAAATACTGTAATTTTTAAGAATACTTATCAAAACAAATAACTTTCAAAGCAAGCCTAAGTATGTCTGATTTAACTAAAGTAGAAAATGGCAAATATCTTTTATTATTTATTCTATTATTTATGTAAGTATGTCAGTATATATAAAGTATAGAAAACTGCACACCACGGAAGCTTTAATGAACATGTGTTTATATATGCTACTTATTCTTCACCCAGTGCTTCCTTTCATCTACTTTCAGCCTTAATAATACATATGTACATTTTTAGCTGTAGTTTGAAATATTGTAAAGCTTAATTTCATTATTTGAGAAGGCCAGCTGTGAGCTGTAGGGGTTATATTAATGATTGGATTGATTTACATCTATCAAAAATATGTAATATATAAACTATAGCCCGGAGGCGTTTTTTATGTGTTAAGCAAGCAGTGATACAACCTGGGCACAAACATCAGTCCCATCTGGCTTTTTTCCCGGTATTTTTCCCTGGCCTTTGCCATGGAAAGTTGATGGGAATTTGTCAGGTGTCCCATGGCGCTCTCTGGTGGTTGGTGTCGGGCTCCTTTTCATGGAAATGCTGGTCAAAACTTGTAAATGAGGAATTGTTCCATCATTTTCATCACTGGCTGTCTCAAGCTGCTTAAAATGAACATCTGTTATGCACTTTTATCTTTCTAAGATGCCACAGTTTGTTTAAGGAACGATAAACACATAGGGCAGTGTTGCCTGCTGGAAAAGGAAGGTTGGCCCAGTGAAAGAAACAGGAAGTTTTGTAACGCTGGCTCGAGAAGGAGCTGGCTTGCAAGGTCATGACTGAGCTGTGTGCAAGGACTGATGGCCACGTGTGGCCAGACAAAGGACTAGCAGTAGGATGTTCTGGTGGGGTCAGCAGAAGAGAAACTGCAGTTTTCTTACTGTCCTAGTCCAAAGTATTTATTGCAGAGGTAGGAGGGGTTGGGCTTGTGCCTTTTGTGGGTATAGACAGGAGAATGAAAACTGATTGCTGAATGAGTAACAAAAGGGTGAAAGTAGCATAACCACACCAAAAGATATGATCTAAGTCATGTACCTGAAACATCAGGCTTTGTACAGTAAAAAAAGTAAAAACCTGTCTGCAGGCAGTGGCAGACTGGCAGTGAAATATGACTATTTATGCTTTGGCTTATGGAAGTTAACTACTTTTTCATTCTCCAGAGCACCTCGAGAAGACCACCAGCTTTCCCTGGCTCCTAGTTTGGGGCTGCCACTGTGCCAGGCTTTTGTAGAGTTTGAAAATGGGAATTGTGACAAAGCTGTAGACCTGCTGTACCCAATCCGTTACGAACTAGTCCAAGTGGGAGGCAGTGATGCTCAGGTAAAGGAGATCCACAAAAGACTTTTTGATGTGACTTAATCCCCTTTGAGTAGCCGCCATTAAGCACTTACCTCAAGAACAGCACTTCACTCTTAGACAGTGAAAGGTTGAACTGTGCTTGTGACTGAAGCCTGTTTGCAAACACTTACAAGCAGGGTTAGCTATTTATTTTTAATGTTGCTATGTTTCTGTCCTGTGAATTTAATAGTTTGGTAACCAAGACATTGTAACCAGCAAGACATTATAAATTGCTTATTGGTTTGTATTTTGCTTTTTTTTTTTTCAGAGAGATGTTTTCAGCCTGTTACTAATTCATGCTGCTTTAAATTCTAAATCAAAGGCCAAACGAAACCTTGCAAGGTGAGTATTTCCCCTGATAAATATTTGTGGAAGTTGTGAAGCACTGTTGCTAAAAGTAAGAAGTAATGAGTATACTCAAACTGAAAAATTTAAAGTTAAAATGATATGCAAGTGTTATAAATGAAGCCAGATTACATGCAAAAACACAATAACAATTTATTAAGAAACGTTACCAACAAAGTTTATGGCAAAAATAATAACAAGACACCACCACTGAAAAGTCGTCTGTGCCGGCCGACACGGGTGAGTTCTGGCCCTAGCTTAGCGTCTGCCACGCTACAGCCTCCCAGAATCACCGGTTTGTGTCCATCTTCTGCCGGTTTATATACTGGTTTTTTTTAGCCCTCCGGCAGTGAAGCAGGTTTCGGGATGACATCACCTTCAGTGCCTCTCCTCTACCTCCACTGCCTCTCCTCTACCTCCACTGCCTCTCCTCTACCTCCTTCGAGGGTGTTTGCTGAGTAGAGTTGAATGGGAACAAAAGGTTTTCTATTGCCGTTCTGGGTTGAATGGAGACAGGATGACGTGACTCTCGATCGTGGTGCCTCGATCGTAGAGCTGGAGTCCCGATCGTGGAGCTTCGATTGTGGAGCTTCGATTGTAGAGCCGGAGCCTTGCTTAAAATAGAAACAAAAGGTTTCTTCTGCTGATAGGGGTGTGACAAAAGAAGAGGTTTGTCCAGATGTCTCGCTAATTGTCGGATCCTACCGGAGGAGGTCGTGCGTGCTTAGCGCTGATATAGATAAGATGTCTCCATTTGCAGTCCGGGTGGACACCCAAATTTTGATTGCGTTGGAATCCACCTTTGCTAGTTTTTCTTCTTTTGTGTTTATTCAGGCAAGCAGAGAATTTTTAGCTTCGCCATAGGAGGATAATAGTGTGCTTTAAACTTATTTCTTATATTTCTTACACATTTATCATTTTTTCTTTTCATAGTGCAATTTTGAGGAATAACTTAACATTTTCCTAAACTAACTATACACTACCAATAATACTTGAGGGTTCCTGAGATGGATGAAAACAGAACCAACACAACAAAAAAACTGGCTATTTTAACTTATACTCGTACTATTAATAGCACTTAGAAGCACTTGAGATGACTGAGGCACAATTTCTCAAAGGGAAAATACTCAGGAGTTAGCTAACAAGTCCTAATTTAAATGGTTTTATACAAACAATTGCAATAATCATTAGAATACTATTTAATGCCAAAACACACACATATATCACAACAAGCACTTAACATGGGATTTCTAAAACAACATAATGCTAATTACAATGCTTAAAAAGCAGGAATACATATGGTATCACACACTCATGACTTCTTTGAGTAGCATTTCTGAGGTAGGAGAAAATTGGGCAGGAAGTATGGCATACATTTAGCAAATTTGAATTCCATAATAAGGCTTCCTTTTAATTAAATACTTTTAACCCATACAGGCACGAATTTTATGAATTTCATGTATATCACAAGGATTTGTGTTAAATGTAGCAATATTTAACCAGGGTAAAAAGTACAACAATTTTTTAATTCCACAAGTACACTCTTGCAGCCTGGATGGATGATCTGTGTCTGTTCAAGGGTAGTTGATTTTCGAATGGTTCTGTATTCAAATGCTGCCTGTTGACCCGTGTGTGTTAGGGACTGCTAAGCTTCTGTGAACTGCTGCAGCTCCAGTCAGTGCCACTGCTGACATCTGCTTTGCTGGGAAGTCACGGCTGTGCTCTGCCACGGGCTTGCCTCAGCACAGCCTGCTTGGCAGAAACAATCCATGTCTATCACCCACTCCTCACCCTCCTACTTCTCCTTTCTCAGGTGTCTCCTGAATGAACGTGATGTGATGAGACCAAAGTCACCAATGACTGAGCGACTGATCAGGAAGGCAGCAGCCGTGCATTCCATGGCATAGGGCTTTCCTCCAGCTTCAGCTGAAAGAGCCAGGAGCTTTCCACAACGTCTGGGTGCAGGGAGTGCAGGGCTGCTGTGAAGGAATTCGGGGAGGTACTTGGGGTTAAAAGATCTGAGAATAATCTCCTTGAAAAAAAAAGACAGAGCTGTTGCATGTCAGGAGGTTGTCTCTTAGATGATTCCACAAGGAAAGAAGAAAACCTGCTGATAATGCACAGCTTTCTGAAGCATCCCAAAGGCATTGCTGCTCTGGTATGTTTTCCTGAACGTTTCCTCTGCACTCTACACAGTGCAGTAACAGTGCCTGGATTTCAGTCCTTCTTCGGCCCAATTTGTTACTTGGCCTACATGTGACATAAACTGCTCAGGTAATTCAAAGGGAGCTTTTAAATAAAGCTTATAGAAAGGTGTGGGGCCAGAGCCGATACAGGCATGAACTGAATTCCATATTGAGCTTCCAGCCCATGCAGGCAGGAGTCACAGATGTGTGTGCATTCAGGATCTCTTTCCAGGTACACATTTTTAAACTCCCTGTCATAAAATGTTAATTTTTTCCTTTCAATATAGCACAGCAGAGCTTTCCGGAATAACTGGGTGAATGAAACCAGACAAGAATAATGACTATTCTGACCTGGGTACTCCGTCAGCACTTTTAAATCTTCCAGGGAAAAGCCTGGATTTCAGTTGAACAGTACCATCTCTGAAGGGTATGTTGGACTGCGTCTTTGTGCTTCCCTTTGAGCTTTTGGATAGTCAGGCCTTACTACCCTCTCACTCTGAGAGTCCCTGCATGAAGTGGGGTTTAAACCAGTGTGAAAGCACACACTTCAGAGAAGTGAAGACCAGGTGGGAGCTTCTGCCATGAAAAGAGGGCTCAGGACGACAGAGACAGCTCTGTCCCAGAACACATGATGGGATAAACTTTGGTGCTGCAAGAGCCACGGGCCTTGAGCGAGCTCTGGTGCCTCTGGATTCCTGCAGCATCCCAAAGCTAACACACTGTCTTGCAATAGTATTCCAGAAATCCCTAATAATGGGGAAGATCGTATTTCAGACCAAAACTGAGCTCATGCCTCCTCTTCTTCTGGAATAGAAATCCCATACTCTGCAACTGCCCAAGCTCTGGCTTTGCTTCCACATCCGCAAGCTCTCCTGGCCCCACAGGCCTGCCCCTCCTTCCTATCCAGCTCAGGCTCTTCCTATTGTCCCACAGCCTTGTCCTATGGTTTCCTTTTGACCTAAGAAAGTACTTCCATACCTGGCCCTGCACTGCCCCTGGAGTTCCTGTATCATGGAACAAGAGGTGGAAGTGCTTTTCTGACATTTTGCTTTACCCAATCCTCCCCTGAGGCAGAAAGAATTTGTTTTTAAAACAAAAATAATGAAACCAGGTAAGGGATTGCATTTCTTGCCTTCAAGTCTTCTGATTTATGAGCATGCTGTTTTTCATCTTCATCACTGCTTGTCTGTTCAGCCATGGTGGGGGGTGACTCACTTGGGACAAGTTACTGGATTTTTACTGTTATTTTTAGTAAGTGCACTTCAAGCAATGACTTTAGACAGGTACCTTTTTACTCAAGGAATGTAACAAATTGTATAAGGGAACAAAAGCCTGAGAAAGCTCTGGCTGGCTATGTAGGGTGTAGTTTATGTAATCAATGATAGCTCTACTTTTGATAGAACATGATTGTGAATTTTGTCTGCTTTGCCGTAATAAATTCAAAGATGATCGTTGTTGAGCAAGCAAGTGTATGACTTCTTTGCATGTGTGAAGCTTTTAAATGTGTCATTCAGCCTAATTTCACACACCTGTAAGAGTGTGCACCCACTTTCCATCGCTGTGGCCAGAAGCATCCAGCAGTGGAGAGCAGCAGTATCTGTGCTTGTGCGGGGCGAGGGGTCACAGCCCAAGCGTGCCACGGCCTCCCAGGGGTTTTCCTTGGTGCCAGTTAGGAAGAGGCTGAGGTACCAAGACGTGGGACAACTGTTGTTTCTTTTCCATCCCCCTGCATTCAGAGTATGCATTGTCCAGCTTTCCTCCCCCTTCAGCTCAGCTATCCAGACTGCAGCTCTCACCCCGCCCCCGTCCACCCCTCCAATGGAAAAGCCAAAGCCCTGTGCACCGGAGAGCTGCATCCCCACCATGGGCTGGGTTGCACCATGGAACAGCTCTGCAGTTCCTGTATTGCTGTCCTTACTCTATGTGTGATTTGGACTGATCCTAAGCTGTCAGCATCTCACCAGCCCCCTCCCCATACAGGCCTGCCTTGTGGCTCACAGGAGTGGGGGTTCTACAGGTGCCTGATTCAGATTCTTTAAAAGTTACTCATCTGCATAGTAAGGACGTACATCCTTAGAATGTCTCAGTATCTCACAACTTCGAGATACTAAAACCAGCAGTTCTGCCACTACTTCACTTAATTCTTCCACCTTTTCTTGGGACTTCAGTAACTGCTCAGAGCAGCTGTTTAATTCCATGAAATCTAACCGTACTACCCCACTACTTTAATATAAAACATATCCTAGTTAGGAAGTTAATTTACAGAAATACCCTCCCCTGAATCATGCTATTCTCTCCTTAGTACTTAGCTGAGCACCTACCCTATGATGGCAGGCCCCGCCTGTGCAGTTCCCTGCTTTAGAGTCTTGCCATGTTTATGTAAAGACAAACTGCACACTGGAAGTGCCTGAAAACAGGTTTTATTTGCAAATACAGCAAGCTCAGTAATCATGAACTCTACAAGCAAACAAGAGATCTTAAAAAGTGTTAAAATCTTACCCGCATGTTTTCATTTAGTTCTAAGTCATTTTCGTAAGATTTTCTGGATTTATCTTTTCCCTTCCTCTTCGGAAGAACTTGAAGTCTGAGTGGTTGACAGATTTGTATCACAAATGCAAAAACCTTCGAGGCTATTGGTGTTTCTGTGAGCTTATCTGAAGTTAAAAATTACTGCTCCTCTGTCCACACCACCAGTTTCCCTCTGAACAGCTAAACTCATAATATGGCATTTTATACAGCTAAACTCGTAATATGGCATTTTATACAGAGGGCCTTCCGTTCAATCCAAGTACAGACTCCCTGCTAACAGCCAGTAGAAACTGCACCAGTTTCTGACCCAGGGTCACCCACAAAATACACAGAGGAGCCTCACTGGTGAGCACACTGCCCCACGCATGTGGGCAGAACATGTAGAAGGTGCCTTAGGACAGCAGTTCTACCACTGGCCTCGAGAGAACCTAACTGGTCTCTTTCGGTCCCGTTCTATGTCTGGAAAAACGAAAATTAACGCACACGATCAGGACAGAACGTCTCTATGCTCCTTAAGAAGTTTCTCCTGTCCTGCAGCGCTACGTGGCCACATCCACTGGAAAGCCTGGCTCGTTGGGACACAGTCTTTGTGTCCTTTCGGCCATTAGTTGCAGCCAAACTACCAGATTTTGGTATCTGCTTACTCACATGTGGTGGCTTTCACAGTTTCAGTTGAGCTCTGCTTTTGTATAGGTTACAGCAAGTTACTGCAACTTTCCACAACGAATTTGATCCAACAGCTTTCTGATCCATCTGCCATTGTACAGATGAAAATTCTTGAGAATTGTACAGATGAAAATTCTCAAGAATTAACAACATGGATTTAAAATACGCTTTTTCTATTTTTGTTTACCATTTGAACTTGAAACTTGTACCAGCATTAACAAGCAGTGCTTTGAAAACAAACTCAAGTCATTATTACCTACACTGAACTGTTTATAACAATGGTAGATGAGAGGATCAAGAACAGATGAAGAATCTCTGGCTACTAAAAACATGAAAGCTTCCTTAAAAACTGTTAATTTTTCTTTTAACTGTTTGCGAAGAGAAAGCCTTTATTTTTTTTAGGTGATGCTTTTACAATTATTAGCCCACAGAAGATAACATTCAATTTCGTATTGCACAATTCTGATTGTCCTTGCTATGGCTATCAAAACATCTATGCTTCATTTAAGAGAGGAAGAGAAGATAAGGCAGTCACAACAAATGTGGCATCTGCTTTGCCAGCCCTCCTCAATGCAAAAATTGTTTGAATTAACATTCTGAAGATTAACATTCTGAAGAACTGTATTAAAAAGGAAGAAGTCACCAAGTAAGAGAACATCTGCACTACAGAAAACAAGATAAGGGACACAAACTGCCATGTTCCTCTAAGATATAACACATCTTTTTCTCTCCTCTTTATCCTGACTTAATCTCTCCACTATATCCTCCACTTTATTCACACTTGTTCCCTCCTCTTTACACGCTCTTATTTCCTCCGCTTTATATGCTCTTACTATCTCCGGTTTATACTCTATTAGGTACTCGGGGTAAATCTGGTGTTTTTCAAAAACAACGAAAACAGAAGGATTTAACTCATTATTCACACAGCTGTCATAAAACCACAGCCTGTGACCACACTTCCTTGGGGGGCGGACATAGGTGGCGTTGCCTTCAACATAGTCTCCAACCAGAACTCGAGCCACAAACATCGAGTATCCCTGCTGCGAAGCCTGACAGTAGATGTGGGAATAGGAAGCATCTCTAGCAAAGTAACTTCCTAGAAAACAAGATGAAAACATGGTTATGAGGAGAATCTATACAGTGACAGCATAATCGGAGCATGCCCTGGGTTTTCAGGAGGTATCCGACCCAACTTACAGGACTTCCCTTACTCAGTTTACAGAATATCACCAAAATTTTTGCAAGAGAGGGGATTGCACTGTGTGATTTCCAATCAAAATTTGCTGGTTTAGGATTAATTTTTTTAAAGTCATACCAATAAGAACACTACAGGTCTGTGTGTCATAATGAGAGGGACAGACCAGAAAACACGAGGACCCTCCATGATCACACTGAGGGCATGCACACTCCTCTGCTCCCTGCCATACAAACTATGTAAGTTCAAATTATGACCTCAGACATCAGAAAATGCCACCTACAGCAAACCCCTGCACTAATGCTCTTGACACCTTGTGAGAACACTTATCCCCAACCCAAAGCAAATCCTGGCCCTCTTCAGAAGGATCGTAATACCAATTCTGATTTTTTTTTCACCTATAGTTAAAGACTTCAGAACTTTGATTGCTCCCCTATCAGGGGAGTCTGAGCAGCCATCTCACATTCTACATACCCTTCCCATAGTTAGTTCCATTGCTTCCGCAAATTCTCCAGTCGAAGTTGTGAGCGCAGATAGTTTTTATGGAGTTGACATCGGTTCCGTGGAACAGGAGTTTTTCCTGGACTTCCTTTCCTCCATTTTCCTTTTTCATCTTCTCCTTTTGCCTGACAAAAATGAAGGGGAGGAGAATGTGGGCCATGGAAGAAAAGGGAAGAAGAGGTTTTTTAAACAAATCAAACGACTAAGTAACATCCATGTAAATGTCAGCCGGATGAGGTTTCCAGCCTGCTCTCTCCTCTCAGAAGACGAGACACACCAGCAGCACGATGAACGAGATGAGCACTGTACTGATACCACTGCTCAGCAGTGTTAGATGATTCTGGCTCTACTCAGGGAATGTAACACTAGTCCAGTCGCCACTGTACAAACCTTTTGCTCCTCGGTAGGGTCCTACTGGATGTGCTTTAAGTTCTCTTGTCCCTTCCCACCCAAGCTCTCAGTGGACTGGAGGCAGCATTAACCAAGAGGCTCTGTGCTTCCACAGTGGCTCAAAGCTGGAGGCAGCTTGTGCTCCATGCCACAGCCCCAGCTCCTGCCCCTGAGAGAGGTCAGTGCTGCTCAGGAGGTGGGACCAGGACACAAACCCAGCCTGCTTTCCCCACTGCACACCTCGCTGGTTGAGGCCAGAGTCAGACTGAACAGGGTCAAAAGAGAAATCACAATAAAAGGCTCAACTCGTATTTCCCAACATTATTCCACAGCATCCAGACACCTCTCAGGTTTCCAGAAGCTGCTGAAGTGGACAAGACAGTAATATTCTTCAGAAAGTCATCAGCTACAAATTAAGCAGAGCTAGGGAGAGGGAAGAATCCTTCCAACTTGTAAATTAGTAAATGAAAAGTAAAGAGCAATCGACTGAAACTTGTTCATTGAGAATTTACTGTGAGGGTGGGGAGGCCCTGACACAAGGTGCCCAGAGAAGCTGTGGCTGCGCATCCCTGAAAGTGGTACAGGGTAGTTTGGGCAGGGCTTGGAGCAGCCTGGGATAGTGGGAGATGTCCCTGCCTGTGGCAGATTGGATGAGCTTTAAGGTCCCTTCCAACCCAACCTACTCCATCATCCTCTGGACTTGGTGATGTTAAACTCTGCCTGCTTAACTTGATTATCTCATTGGAGGATAAAAAGTATGCATTACTATGTGTTTTGAAGTCTCTTATGTTTTGCTAGATTAAAAGGTTTTATGAAATCAGTAGCTGATAACTTTCTGGGTTCCATCATTTTGCAGGTGAAAGCACTTATTTGAGCAGTATTTTTCTACTCCATTACCATTCCATACAGTCCTTGAATTCTTACTCTTGTTTTAAACTAGACAACTGTTCTAAGCAACAGCTTAGTCTTACATCAAACTAACGTGAACATGGTTGAGCCCCAGCTCAAATCCGCTGGTATCCAGCTTGGCCTCCTGGAAATCAGCATCACTGATATAGATCTTTAAAACCAGAAAGGAGCTCTGGAACTCTGAGAGCATTTTAAGTTAAAACACAAGAATTCTTTCTCAGTGAATACTGACTTTGTTCAGCAAAAGTACCTTAAATAAATCTGTTTGGAACAAAAAGGCCCAAGCAGCCTTTACCCATTTTAGCATTTCATATACTCTAATGGATAAAGATTTGTAATAGAGCATGTGTGCAGCAGGCAGTTATTGCTCCATCCCTAAGACAATCACTGTTCCACATCCCTGTGGCTATCCTCATCCCAGTTTTGCATCATGCATATCTTTCTCTCCAGACTCCTCTACCCCTCTTCCAAGGAGCCATGCTTCCAACAGGAGCTTGGCACTGAGTGGAAGGCCTCAGGCACCAATTTCACTCCTGAAACTGCTAATAAGGAAATACCACTCATGTTACAGCACGGGTGGCAACCTCCTTTCTTTCATAGAAAGCACATACAGGACAACCTGTTCTTGAAGACTCCCTCCTCCTAACCATAGGGAAAAAATACTAACCACTGAAACACCTTCCAGAGGGATGGATTCTGAATCCTCTGTATTTTAAGGATGCTGTAATTTTTCATAGTCTGATGAAACAGCTGCTTTATTCCGTTGTATTCAGAGGTCACATTACTGATCACCACTGCCTATAAAATACAAACCAAAGCAAAAGAAGGCATGAAGCTGCAGTGAGCTCAGAACACGCAGAAGCCTAATTTCCAGCAGATACACTTTCAGAAGGGTCCCCAAACTATGCTTATGAAGGCTAATTTAATGCTTTAGATCATGACTATGTGAATAAATAATAAGTAAATCAGTACGTCACTCCTGCTTTGCAAGGACACCTCACCTCTCTTCAGGTAGGATGCTGAAAGCATCAGTTAGAGGTTTATCACCTCCAAGAGTTGACATTTGCAACTTTAAATCTCAATGAAACAGAAACTGCCAGAAGAAACCTTGACAGGTTATTGCACATAGTGTCAGTTTTATATCTAAAGCTGATTAAGAACAAAAGGTGTTAGATCACAGCATCATTTGTAACCAGACATTTACGGGAGCTTCAGCTATTAAAGATTAAACAAACAAAACACAAACATCCTCCTGGCGTCGTTATGCCTTAACTTTTCAGAGTTATAACTTAGAAAACTTCACTTAAAATACAGGCTTCAGAAAAAAACCCTATATTTCTAAACAAATGTGACACTAAGTACCTGCTTAAACAAATACATCTCCTTTCCCAAAGGAAACAAAGTCTATTCAGCCATGGTCCTTTTATTTATTTATCCATATATTTTGTATTTAAAAATTCATAAAGAAATGCACATTTTTCCCAAAGAAAATTTAATGCAAAACATAATTACAATATTCCTTCAGCTTTTCTGCTTGCTTGTGTCATGCATAAATTTTCCACTTTTTCTCTAAAGTAACTCGTGTCTTTAATCTTCTAGAATCAACATTTATCTCCATAAACTGCAAAAGCATGATGCTGGCAGGCTGATGTCACCTGGTAACACTTTACCACAACTTAAGCCATGTGGGAATTCAGGATGATAAAGTGAGATCCCGACATCCCACGTTCCAAAGTGTTTTAAGCAGGAAAGCTGTGGCCATCCGAAAAAGTAATAGGAAACCAACATCTTACGCTACCAGGCAAAAACTTCCTGTTTTAGAAGGCTGAGCTTAGAGAGAAGATAAAATAGGATAAAACTGGTGTTTCACAGCTACATTTAAGTACTTACTAATGAAGAGATCACTCACAGGGAAGTGTTCTAAAGATTAAGACTAAAGTCAGCTGCACAAGAAAGAACCGTTTCTTTGAATTTATTTAAAAGCCTTTAAAATGTTGAGTGAAATTTCCCATGTCTCAATACAGGAGCATTTTCCAAAGCTTTACAGCAAAACACATATAACAATCAGGATGTGCAAGTACTGATTGTCTGCACAGGCTGTGGCACCACAGCCCAAGCTGCTCACCGTCACCTACAGGATGAAAATCATGTCACTGTATCTCAGTACTACATCATTTATTTAGAATCACAGACTGGTTTGGTTTGGTTTGGAAGGGACCTTAAAACTCATCCTGTCTCAACCCCCTACCATGGGAAGGGACACATTCCACTATCCCAGGCTGCTCCAAGTCCCATCCAACCTGGCCTTGGACACTTCCAGGAATGGGGCAGCCACAGCTTCTCTGGGCATCCTGTGCCAGGGCCTCCCCACCTTCACACGTTTCTTCCTGATACCTAATCTAAACCTGCTCTCTGTCACTTTGAACCCATTCCTTCTTGCCCTGTCAACTCCAGGCCCTTGTAAATAATCAGCTCAGCACAAGGGTTCAGGGGCAGGGCATGTCCAGCTCTCACCCAGCAGCACTCCCAGGTCCTTCTCCCAGGGCTGCTCCATCTGCTCATCCCCAGCCTGGATTGATCCCTGGGGGTTGTCCCGACCCAGGTGCAGCACCAGCACTTGGTCTTGTTCAACCTCATGGGATTCCCACTGGCCACTTCTTGAGTTTGTCCATGCCCCTTTGGATGGCCCTGTCCTTCAGGTGTGTCACCTGCAGTGTTCAGCTTGGTGTCATCTGCAAATTTATGTCTACACGAACAAGTCCTGCTTAAACTACAAATGTGCTATTGCTATTTGGCATCTTTCAGGCACATGGTGTGATTCCTGGGGTGTCCAGTGCAGGGCCAGGAGCTGGACTTGATGATCGCAATGGGTCCCTTCCAATTCAGCATATTCTGTGATTCTGTTATCTCTTCCTGAGGAACTGTAACCTTTCTAGGTAAAACAGGGTCAGCCATGCAACACAAGGCCTAATCCTGTAAGAAAGGTACTTCCATTATTTTATCATATGATGGCCTCCAGACAACAAAGCCTGTTCTCCTTTCCATGAAAACTTTGTGGGGTTGTCCTTATTTCCGCAAGGACGCTTCCAGTGCTAATAAAGGGTCACAGCACCACATTGCTGTTGAAGGCTGATACTGCACACTTCAGCATTTTTCACCTTCAGGCCTGAAAAGGAAAATCCCACTGAGTGTGAGTGTGAGCACTTGCTCCCCTGTTATCAAGGAGCAGAGTTCCCAAGGCAGAGAAGGAATCACTGCTCTGACAGCAATTCCCAGCAGTGTATGACTGCACAGGAGCGCTACTCCGTGACTCACACCCTGAGCTCTGCTTCGCTGGGGTTTGGGAAGGAGCAGAGTTGGTGCTGGTGGCAGTGACCCCACCAGAACTGATGTCTGTAAAATACAGACACTCTTCACATTGCATCCTGTGCCTGGTACAGTGCAGCAATCCTTGGCCTGCGTGTGGCCAGCATTCACCAACACATTAGCCACGCAAAGACTAATCCCCTGACAGGAAACCACACATCCACTGCACACTTTTCTCAGTTGTACATTAAAGAAACAATTTTAAACCCAGCATGAAGTTTCAGGACGTAATCAATTCTTTTTTTTTTTCCTTTAAAACATTTAACAACTACCAATTCCACTTTTTGAAACAAAGACAGGGGAAATTCACCCCAGCTTTCCAATCAGTGTTACCAATTTCCATTGCGCATTTTATACCCTTCTTTCTACAGAACTGTTCTCAATAACTTACAGATTAAGACACTGCAATGCTCAAAAAATAAGCCATGTTACCAAAACACAGCTGGTCATTATAAGCCAGGATGACTTTCTGCCTATCTCACAGGTTCCTTTTCAAAATGGATGGCTTCCAGTGCAGCAGATTTTGCCAGGATTATTTGTCAGTGTCTGAAGAGAAGACAGTTCATCTGTAGCTGTCAGCTGCAGTTGTAGTTGTCAGCTCTTACAATGGTCACCACAAGCATGCAGAATCCCAGCCACTCCCAATATTACCTACTGCAAAAAATCAAGCTTAGGGTCCCACAGAAAGATTTAATCTAGGCCAGGCTTTCACTTTTAATACCAACAGGTATTGTGGGTATTGCTACTTTTCCTTTCCGGTGAAAGACACTCACAAGTTAGGAGATGTTTCCTTAGGTGCCAACTCAGCAAGCAAACTGAGCTCTGGAGAACAAGCTGATCCTTCTAGTCACACATCCCCACATGTACAACCAAAAGACACCACGGATCTGTGCAGTGCATTCCAAAGCCTCCCACATTCACTCTAGTGACTCCAGAACACCCCACCAAATGGACTCAATAAAAATTCAGACAAGTTTTCAGAGCAAGTATGGGAAGCAATTAGGTACATACAGCTCAAGAGACCTGAAAAGAACAGAGCTGTCTTTCTGGCATTCTTTGGAAAAATTTATGCTTGTTAGTTAAGATGCTGATAAGCCAAGGGAAGAGCAGATTCCTTTGTTACCTCCACTGAGCTCCAGATATTGCAGGCAAATCTTCAAATGGGCTGCCTGCCAGATTCCCACACACTCTCTTTATTATTTCATCTTTTCTTTCGGAAAGTCGTGATTCAACAGGAGGGTCTCTCTAAGAGCTTTGTCTGACCCTGTCCTCTATGCAGGAAATAATCAAGTGTATTTGGCCATCAGGTCTTGTTAAACTACTGTCACCTTCACTATCAAACTTCGTTAAATGGCAATTTTATATCAACACAGCGCTCCTTCTCTCTTTTGAGGGAAGTGCTTTACTGTACCCATGACACTGACACACAGCCACACTCTGGTGTTCCTCAGCCCCCAGGGTATCTGTGCCAATGCAGCCTGGTCAGTATCACACAAGATTCTGTGACACAGTCAACAAGGAAAACCTCTCATGCTCCTGTTCCTCAAGCAGGGTCAAAACCACTACACAAAGGGCAAGTGTAACACGAAAAAGCCTTTTTTTTCTAGCATCCTGTAGTACTTCCACAAACTGTGCTGCTCTTCCAGAAGGACTGCAGGACCTAGTAATCTAAAAATCACCCACACATTCTGGTCTTGGTAGATCAAATAAGAACATAGACTTAAGGCTGACGGGGGTTTGGTTTGTTTTGTGGAAGACATCACTGCAATGTTTTTTTATTTTATGCTTGTAGATCTTTATTTCTACCATTTCTTCAGGCCAAGATCTGATCTCAGATCTCTGATGTATGTGACAGCACTGGAGAATTTAGAGATTTCCCTTCCTAGATCTCCAATCCAAACTTACTCTTCCTGTCTTGAATTTGAAGAGTTTTGGGTTTGCATGTAGATAAATACCTAAAATGCAGCTGAAGTTCAAGGCAATTTGGAACCTGTTTCAGGAGCCCTTGGGAGATCACCTAGAGCTTTAGCTCACCCACTCAAGAAATGTCTCCTGTCCCTTTTTAGCATCTACGAAGTTACAATTGATTCAGTTAAGTCTTGAATTGTGCCTTTCCGTCAGAATTACAAGAAGGTGAGGGGGAAAAAAAGATACCTTGTATCCCACGTCAGGCAGGGCAGATGCATCCCAGTGGCTAGGACAGGGTTGATTTGGAATAGAAGAATCCCTCTTGCTGCTTGCAAACAGACAGAAAATGAAGTGTTAGTAATTCTAGTACTGCTCCAAACATTCTAATTTGGAGCATCCACTTTGGCCAATTCCTGTATTTAAGAACTAACAAAATAAACCACAAAGAAACTGGGAAAGAGCCTCAGTCTGTAAGCTGGTCTCTGTATGCTGCCACTCAATCACCACAAGCCTCTTGCACTTGCTTTTTTAAGTAATAACTTAGTGGCTGTAGTTCCTGGAGTAAGTGTACCCCAGGCAGCAGGTGATGCACCAAGACTGCAGTTTGTGATACAGTTTCTGTTGCTCAGTCCCATGGAAATGCTTTCTCCAGCAGCCCCTGTGCTCTTCCTACAACTGGCAGTCACTTTGCCTTACAACCTAAAGAGCACTTACCCTGTCTTTATCTTCTGCACATCTTCAGAAGACACAAATTTTGGTCGCCTGCAGATCTGTCTTCGAGTTTTAAAAACAATGTTTGTCTGGGTCATTTCTTGAGGGGAAAAAAGAGCAGGAAAAAAAGTCATGAATAAGTCTACAAGATTGACTGTCCTTAATGACCCTTTCTTTAATGAAAACTGCACATTCACTGTCAATTCTACCTGCTGAGGAATAGCTGCACAAAGGCTGTTTAAGCTTCCTGTCTTTCCTGTAACTCTGATTGAACCTGTGCCTACCTTGCTTGCTCCCTCAAGCCACTCATGCTCTTTAAACATTGCTACAGCAGCACAAAGACACTTAACTTGTATTTTTTACCATTCACAGAATTAACTTACTTTACTTAAGATTTACTATGACTTTGTGTGAAGACTATGAATCTTCTTATTTCTGGTCAGTTATGAGTCTGGAGAGTGTCAAGGAATAAAGGGGGGGAAGGTTACTTTTGTAAGGAATTTCCTCTGCACCATCACTACCTCACTTCCACTTCCAGTAGGTGAAACTGGTGGTGTCAGGAAAGGAAGTCATAGCTCCTAAAAGCTGAGAGACTTTTCAAGACTCTGTAAAGCACTGCATAGTTGTAGATGAGAACCTTTAAAATTACTACCTTTAAAATTGAGTTCGTATTGATGTTGGCCAGCCTGGAAAGGTATAATGGCACCTGGATCTGCTTGATATAAATTCTCAATTATAGCAGAAGATGGTGAGGTCACGCTGTTCCCTTCTTCCTTTGTGGGGAGAAAAGAAGAATGAAAGAATGAGAAGACAAGTATCACAATCAGGACTAAACCCTGGATAACCAGCAGGGGTAGAGGGAAAGAAGAGGCAAGTAGAATGACAAGGCATCTACCCAGAACTATGGTGGCCTGAAGCTGAGTACTGAACATTTGTAACATACACACAAATACATAATTAGTAATGATGGACATACGTATATTCCATCTAAATTCCTGTAACAAGTTGTGCTGGTTTTGCCTGGGGTAGAGTTAAATTTCTTCCCAGTAGCTGGTAGTGGCTGTGTTTTGGATTTGTGCTGAACAGTGCTGATAACACAGGGATGTTTTAGTTATTGCTGCGCAGGGCGTGCGCAGAGCCAAGGCCTTTTCTGCTCCTCTCCCATCCCATCAGCAAGGGACTGGAGGGCACAGGAAGTTGGGAGGATACAAAACCGGGACAGCTGACCCCAACTGGGCATGCTGACATCCCGGGCCATATGGTGTCACTCCAGTACACAAAGCTGGGGGGAGGAGAAGGAAGGGGGAGACATTTGGAGTGATGGGGTTTGTTTTCCCAAGACACTGTGACCTGTGATGGAGCCCGGCTTTCCTGGGACAGCTGAGCACCTGCCTGTCCAAGGGAAGTGGGGAACGAACCCCTTGTTTTGCTTTGCTTGTGCACACACTTTTGCTGTATCTTTTAGTCTTTATCACATCCCATGAGTTTTCTCACTTTTATCCTTCTGATTCTCTGCCCAGACTCACGGCAGGGGAGGGAGCAGGGCTGAGCTGCCACTGGGCGTGATGGGTACACTCAAGTCCTTACCAAACCAGTGTTAGTTTGGTTCAGGCTCCAAAGCAAGCAAAGGCCAAGAACTTTTCTAGTTCCGACTTGCTCTCTGAAAACCCGCAGAGGAACAGGGTGACATGGTAAGCATTGCTGCATATGATCTTGGAAACAAACACTGATGATGTGATTAATGCATGAATAGCAAGTGGTTCTTCCAGGACTAGACTGCCAAGGAAAAAAGAAAGTTGCAGATGTAAGGAGTCTCACACCCTTCTTTTACTTTGCTTGTGATTTAACTGGGAGCCAACCACTTCATTCCACCGATAGGAAAGCCTGAGTGAGCTCCTTGCAAGCTCTCCCTACTAAGGAGCAGCTGCACAGCTGTGACCTCTCCTGGACCTGGGACACCTCTCAGGGTGACTCCTTGAGGCTAAGTACTCTTTGAGGTTACTCTCTGAGTCTTTTAAACTGTGCTCTGTCCAACACCTTTCCCTGTGTACTTTTCCAAGTCCCTGGATCACCTTTGTGTTCTACAATTTGTGCTGCTATACTGTAAACCATATGGGGTAAACTGATCTGCCTTGGGGGGAGGTGAGATTCTATATTTATTTTTTTTCCTGCATTTTTCAGATAGATTACTTTCCCATCAGAGGACTTGGACATACAAGGAAAAAGACTGCATTTGATCTGACAGAGCAGAGCAAGGCTCGCATGTCCAAGGAAGCAGGGCAATGCTTAGAAAAGAGGCAACTACCTCCCATATATCTTAAGGAGAGTGTATATATGTTAAATCTCTGTAGGAGCCATGGACAGTGCCAAAAGGAAGCTCTCTTCCCTCCAGCCTGTCAGCATTTTATCATGTCTGTTATGAACAGCTGTAGCTTCACTGCCTTACCCAACACCGTAAAATTCAAACACAAGGATTCACTTAATTAATCCTGCTGAGAAAAGGGGAATGATGCAGAGGCTCCACATATTCCTGCAGAAGTGACTCAAAGCACAGGATATGAATTCACCTGTTCTCCATATTCAATCCACTTGTCTTGGTTATCCTTCCAGTACCAAATCCACTGTGTGGTCAGTAGGAACGTGGGTTTTGTGACTGATGATGGTGTAGAGAGGCGTCGAACCAAAGAAGAAGAGGAGGTCATTGTCTGGAAATTAATGTTCCTACTTGCCATGCTGTAAGGACAAATTCAGGTTTATTATAGTTAACAGTGGATATTTTATCCTCTAATTCCCAGTTTAAACTGGTGCCATTTTCTTTAATATAATGTGACCAAACTTAATGAGATCTGAAATTAAGAGTATTTATTTCCCACAATGCATGGCAGCTCTGAAAACCAAGCTTCAGAAGTGAACTCTGGCCTGTGAGACAACAAATGCCATCTCAATCACATGTGGCACTGCCAGCTTTACAGCGCCAGGCTCCAAGTACATTGTGGCAAAAGGAACTTCTGTGATAACTAAGTGTGGTCACAGTCTTTCTCAGTAAAAAAGCAGAATGTGGCAAGCATGTGACTGAATTTGCCAGCAAACACCTGCAGCTTACCAACTTTGTTCTTTTTCAAAGGATGCAATCACAGCAATCACAGCTGTGAGTTCTGCAAACTGCATTCATCACTGGAGCCACCTGGGCTCTTACTCCTGCAAGGCTTGAAAAGTTAACTCCCAGGCAGGAAGACTTTGACAGCAGTCTCCTCTTGGGAATATTGCTTGTGATCTCCAGAAAACTGCAAATCAAAATCATCTGGTGCCTTAGGAGGCGTGGGCCAAACTAGAACACCATTTTGTGAAGCTGAACTTGGGGGCCCCTATGAATCCAGGTGGCTTTGAGTGGGACTTTTCAGAAAGGACTTAAAAAGCAAACACACTCTTAAAATAGAAAGAAAAAAAATAGATGGGCTGCTTACACAAAGGGCATTTCATAAAATGTCTCTAGGCACGTAATAGATTACTCTTACTGTTATTACATATACTAGGTGTAGTAGGAAAGAAATAGTCATAGAGAAGGACCAGCTCTAAAATGTTGTCAAAAGGCTGAACTTCATTACTGTAAATAAACTGATTAATGATCTGAAATACTAGTATTTTAAACACTGTATTCCACTTGCTTTTTACCTTGTAAAGAGTTTTAAATGCAGGATATAGTTTCGTTACTTTTAGAAGACAAAACTGGGGTGGGATTTTCATGCAATCATTCTTACTTCGCTTTTTCAAGCAGAAAAATTCTCATTTTTACATCTTCCCAGCTTCTGAGAGGCTCAGTAACCAGAAGCTGAGAAATCAGGCATCTTTAGGAAGAAAACACAAGTTTTCCCCACACGGGCTCAACCACAATACTCCAAGCAAGGAGTCCAGCATTACTACACCTGCTGTTATGTGGGTCACAATAGGCCTTTTCAATTTCCTCCATCATGGAAAGTTCACGCCAGACGGACCCATCGTGTATCTCCCATTTATATGGCAAATGGTAATGAACAGACTTGCATTTATCTGCAACGAAATCAGACGTAGTCAAGAACTCTGCAATCATTAACACAGAGAGCAAGACAAGAAAAAACCAAAATAGAACCAGCATCTTTTACACCTTGAGGCTTTCTCTCCTGGGCTGTGGTATAACTAATGAAGACAGAGTGCTGAAAACAGAAGGGGAGTGTGTTTCTGCAGTCTTACCAAGAAAAGCAACATATATATATATATATATACACTGCCAAATATATTTGAAAGACACCAGAACCTTCCCTTTGCTGAGACACAACACTGCCAGCTGGCAGAGCAGTGCCACAGATAGGAAGTGAACGTTATGTGTCACAACCATGTGTCTCAGCTGTAAAAAGTCTAGTCTACACATCACATAAACACTGATACATTTGGTTCTCTTTTCCTTAGTCCCTTAGAAGTCATGGGGTGGCTGCCAAGGCCTGAAGGGTTTTCTTCCAACACTCCACATCCAAGTGTGGACCAAACGCCTTACAACTTTCGAGCCAAATGTGGCAAATGAAGCACACTAACACTCCAACAGTTACTTGAGTTATCTGGTGGTCACAGTATGGCTGCTTTGAGTCAGACCTTCACACTTTCACCTAAGTACACCATTCACATTATATACAGGGTCTTTTATCATAGACCACGTGGTCAGAGGAGTAGTAGTCCTTTAGAAACTGACTGCACAAGCTCAGGGAAAGAAAATGTCTGTCATGGTGCCTCCTCATAATAAAGGAAGAGCCAAACTTGGGGGTTAAATGACTGTTCAGGGACAGCCCCCAAATGCAATTACTTATGTTCTTCCCTCAGACCTCTGTTCTGGCCACTACCAAAAAGACAATGGACTAGATTTATCTTTAGCTTAGCTGGTACAACTACGTGCTTTTTGAAGATTTTTTTTCAACACCTCAGGTCACTTTTTAAAAGACTTAATGAGGGAGAATATGGCTATTATCTGATGTACATAGGATGCAGCAGGAATAAAGGGTGGCATATATTTACCAGCTGTCAATGATGACAGCATAAAGTCAGCGCATAACTTGATCTTCTAGCTACAGAAAGGGTAACAATTCACACTTGAAGAGCTTTGCCACAGGAATATACCCAAAGCCTGCCCCCATCAAAAGGGCTGAAATAGGCGGGATTATCCAGAGGAGAAAGGGTTTAAGTATATCATTTGGCTTTTCTCTGATTATGTTCGTAATTCTAACAGTGTTTATTAGTGACTTGGAAAGAAAAGAAATTATTGAGGAGGCACAATTGCCACCGACACTCCACATGCCACCACTAGCCCAAGCCATTGAGCAGGAGTGTCTCTGCAGACAACTCTTCTCCAGTGACATTACTTTTCATAAAGCTTACCCTTGTTTTTGCAGTACTTCCAGACATAGAACAAACAGATTTCATCACAGTTATCTTTTTTGTCGTCCTTTGAAGCATCATCAGAGGAATTGTCCTTTTTACCTACAGAAAAGAACACAGCAGTCCATATTTGCTCTAAGAGAAAGATACTGCATTTGGTACTTCATCCCAGAAATAACAAGGATTTGACTGCAGGAGCAAAGTCAAGCACTTTCAGGATCTGATTATCTCCCATACAGCCCGACACAGAAGTCAGGGCTTTGTGACTGAACAATAAACCCTGACACTGGAAGAAGTCTCAGTGAGGAAGGGCAAGGGCGGTGTCAGGAAGCTCAGAACAACACAGGGTGTGACTGACCATGGTTCTTGCAAAGAAGCTGACTTGGTCTCCACACCAAGGGGACCAGAGGGTGCATAAATGTCAATGTCAGCCGAGTAGACTGACTGAGGGAAGAAATGTTGCTCTCCAAGTCAGTGAAACCAGCACTGGGGGAAGCGAACACAGGGCTCAGCCCCACGCAGATGTATTAAACCTAAACAACCAACCAAAGAATTTTGAAGACAGCAACAGGCTTGAGCTGGCTTCAACTTCCCCAGGGACTGGGGACAGCCAGTGAGTATACAATGTGACAGTGAGTGTATTATACAGATCTGCAATGGGAATCCCATTATTATTGTGATTGAACTGTGCACTGTAATTGCTATGTTTTGTAACTCAACATTTGTATCTGTATTTTGTTTCAAGTGGATTTTGCATCACTTTGCTACATCAGAAATGTCACTGTACTGGACATGGCTAGAAAAAGGTGTAATTTTCTTTACAGCAACCCATATGATGCTGTGTTTTAGATTTTTGACCAAAACAATGCTGTTAACATTATGTTAACAATGCTGTTAACTCATGCCCCAGCTTTTGCTGAACAGTGACATACATCAAGGCCTCAGTTTTTCACCACACCCTCAGAGTGAATAGAATTGGGGGTGCACAATAGCTTGGGAGGGGACACAAGTGGGCAAAGGACCCAAACTCACCAAACATTCCATACCATATAACATAAAGCTCAGTAATAAAAGGGAGAAGAGGGAGTTTTAGGAGGGTTAGCTACCTTTTGCTAGGAAACTGGCTAGGTATCAGCCTGTGTGTGGGAGGCGGTGAGTGACTGCCTTTGTATCACTTGTTTTGCTTGGTTTTCCTCTTCCACTTACTATTTGGGGGTTTTTTCCCTCCCCCACCTCGACACTCAAGTTTTTTGCCTTTATTCTTCCTTTCCTCTTCTCCCTGGGGATCAGGGGGAAGTGAGCAAGTGGCTGTGTGGTGCTCACTGAGGTTCGTCCACAACACCTGCGTAACATAAGCTCTCTTTAGGTAAGCTCATCTCAAGACTAGAGGGTTGGAAACAATCCATACCTCCAGCTTTATCTCCTGCTCCTGCTGGCAACTGGTCCTGGCTCTGAGCAGGTACGGTGCTACTGGGACCTGCATGAGAAGATGGAATGAACAGCACTGCTGGGCCAGAAGCTCAGCTAGCTGGCAATATCCTAATCTCTGCGGACAATTATGTCCGCCACACTTGTAATTTGATATGAAACATTAAACCATCCATGTGTGGAACATCTAAAAGAACCTGTTCAGCGAGTACTGGACTCTGACAAGCTTTAAAGCCAAGGCCCTTCTCTCCAAAAGACCACGAGATTTACAAGCTGCTATTCACTCACTGGAAGGTCTATCAAGACAATAGCTCTACTGACAAAGCTATATTAACTGCCTAGGGACAGAAGGCAAGGAATGATACTACATGCAGATACAGTTCTGTCACCTTCCTAGGAAGGAAAAAATGTGTCCAGGACAGTACAGAGTGCTGCACAATGCTTGGGCAGAAATTCCAGCACTGCTCCGTTGGCCATCTGGTACCATGGATTTCACCACACAGTAAGGCAAGCACATAAGCTGCACTCAACTACCACTGGGAGCTGTTAGGCTGTGTGAAATCAAATCCCAGTGAAAACCACTGGTCTCAAGACTAGAGGGTTGGAAACAATCCATACCTCCAGCTTTATCTCCTGCTCCTGCTGGCAACTGGTCCTGGCTCTGAGCAGGTACGGTGCTACTGGGACCTGCATGAGAAGATGGAATGAACAGCACTGCTGGGCCAGAAGCTCAGCTAGCTGGCAATATCCTAATCTCTGCGGACAATTATGTCCATCACACTTGTAATTTTCCACCAGCACTCCACTGCTGATACAACAGAGGTGCAATAGCAGTTACAAACTGCAAATCACAGTTATTGCCAGGCACTCAATTGCTGTTTTGCACACAGTATTTTAGGCAGTGAATGTGCAGTTCTCCCTCCCACATGACTGTGCCATGATTTACTCCAATTTTGCAAGCACATAATAGCAGAGAGCAAAAAATATGTACATATTTCAAGAGGAGAAATATAAAAGCTGATTCCACAAGGAAAGAGTTGGTACTATTATCTCGATACTTACCTTGTGAAGGTGGCACAGGCAGCATAGATTCCACTGTTTGCAAAGTTGCCTTCGGTTCTTTAATCCTTGTAACTGCTGGTTTTTGCCTAAAATCATTTTTTGGTCTGTAGTTGTGTACTGAAAGCACCAAAAGGATGATGGGGTTTAGCTGGGTGGTAAGGCAAGAACTGCTTCTACCTCTATCAAACTCAAAATCCTGTTTAAGACCACTGTTTCTTGCAACTTACCATAGCGCTTCTTCGGTTCCCTGTTGAATTCCATATGCTTGTAATCATATATAGCCTGTAAGTTTGAAGCTATCTTCCCATCAATGCCTCCAGTTTCCAACAGTCTCAATGCATGGTCATCCAAGAGGTTATGGGACACTATGCATTGAGGAAATTTACATTTCCCCTTGAGAAAGTGTCGACAAACATGAAGCTTGCTGCAGTTGTTTTGCTGCATACAGCGACCACCTTTTTTGTTGTAAAACTGGCAGGTCTAAAAGTGGGAAGGATACAATAGGAAATGGAAAAGCACATTAGAATTTTTCTTTGTCCTATAGGCATGTAGCTTTAACAGCAGAAAAAGTGTGATTAGAAGGCATGTGTTTACTGCAGCTTCTTTAATCTAGACAGATTTCTTGCATAGAGGAATAGGTATTTTAAGATGATTCATGCATTCTGAGTTTTGAAGTTGTGCATGTTTTGTTTCCAAGAAAAGCCAACCCAACAAGCTTAGGAGTGCCAGAAGTGGATGCAAGACAGTTGCATAAAACTGGACTGGTTTACAGTTACTCTATTTTAAAAACCCCTACAACATAATAAACAACAAAGAACAAGTATCTCCATAAAAACATGTACACTGTCTCAAATGATTTATTATTTCATGGAGCTGAAACTGAATTTGCACTTCCTTTATGTAAACCTTATTCTTCATTGAAGATTTGAGCTTATAAAATGGTAAGAAGAGTGTTTTGAGATTAGAGTACATATGGGAAAAGCAATGCACTTCTTTATTCCTCTATGCACCAAAAAATAGGTACAAAGACAATCAGACCACGGAACAAATCACAGACTAAAAACTCCTTCATATTGACTAAGCACCACAGTAACAGTTTTGCTCCTGGAGCAGCCTGCAACAAGAAAGTTTCTTTGAGGAGGACACACAGCTGTCTGGCAGAAAGCCCCAATATCACACTGGGACTCTCACAGATCCCCTCCAAATCCCTCTTCCCAGGAGCCACCAATCACTGCTCAGGGATGATGAGCTGGGCATCAGTCAGCAGGTGGGGAGCAACTGTACTGGGAATTACTTGTTTCTCTTGGGTCTTATTAATATTTCTCTCTCCTTCTCATTATGGTTATTATTACTATATTTTATTCTATTTCAATTACTTTAGTATCCTTATCTCAACCCACAAGTTTTACCTTTTTTCCAATCCTCTTCCCCACCCCACCGGGGTGGGAGAGAGCAAGTGGCTGCATGGTACTTATCCGGGCTTAAACCATGACAACAGGGAATCCACTATTTAGCTACATCAAGAAAGCACACTGTCCCCTTGCATTTGCCAAGAAACAAAACCAAAAAACCAAAAACCAACCAACCAACCACAACCACCCCCCAACAACAACCAAACAAAAAACCAGGAGAGCCAGAGAGAAGGTGTGGGAAAGTGTGAAATCCCCTGATCTGGTGCTGTCGTGTTTTTCTTACCCTGAACCCCAGTTCAGGTCACAGAATGCTGAAGTGTCTTCTTGCTTGAGAGCTTCCTACATGCCATGTCTTCACCCACAAAACCAGTCAGCATTTCTAAGCAGGAAACAGCCAAGCTGGCTTTTACATCCCACCTCCCAGCTCTCAGGTTTATGAATGGCCTACATTGACCACAGTTTTCTCTTGGTTTTGCTCTTTTACTGCATGACTGGAGTTAAGGTGCTCAATTACAGGTAATTAATGATGCCTGCCAGGGGTGAGGGCTGAACAGATTTCTAGTAAGCACTTAAGGTTAATACCAGCCAAGGACAGTTGCTACTATTTGCTCATTATTGGGAACATTTAGTAATTTTCCTTGCTTATCACCACCATGCTCCTTCAGTCTGCCAGGAAAACATACTTTAAAACACTACACAAAAAAAAAAAAAAATTGTTTTGTCCAAGTCCAGCACTTTCACAGTACGAAAGAAACAACAGAACTGTTGTGTCAACAAATCTGTGGAGATTATAAGGTGCAAAAGACAAGGGCAGTACTTTGGTAATTTCTTAACCAGCAGCAGCTGTAGCCAGAACAGGGTATTGCTGAATTTGAAACTGCCATACCTTGAAGACAGTATTGCCCTTAAACACACAGGCTGAACCAGAATGGAATGTTCAACCAAAATTAACAAAATCAATGAGTGGCATACAAACTGGACAAAGGTTACTTTGTAGAAAGTCAGTGTATGAAAATTCAGTGCACTTTGGAAGAGCCAGATTTGACACACTGCAGATTTGACTGCAGACATTTGGTCATTTTCTCACAGATTCTTCTCATCTCTTACACCCTCAAGCACCAAAATGTGCAGGCCTACACAGACTGGAAAAGGAAAGGGGCCCTCACTTCCTTGTCTTCTTCATCTCATAGAGAAGAAGCAACATAGAGAAGTGGGGTTTGATCATACTTTTCACCCTGTAAGCATGTACTATTACAGTGATCTTTCAACTCTCTCCTGCTTATCTCACCCTTTGTAAACCTCTGGTGAAGTTGCTGACAATTTTGTTTATTTGTTTCCAGCAGGTTTATGGCCATCCTGTTGGGATAACAGAAACGGGACACAAGACAGGCTGCAGCCTTGCTGCCCACCTCCTGCTATCAGAGGGCAGGTCTGCTCCTGACACGTCACAGATGACAGGGCCTTCTCCAGGTGCGCGTCTTTGGGTACTTACTGAACAGTTTTACTGCTGTGGGGGTGCAGTATTAGCTATTTTAAGTACACAGCCCTTTCACAGATTGGGCTTTAAGTTGTTTGACATTGCCATTCCAATTCCTCCTTCATTCTGACTAATCCTGTTTCATATCTTAACAGCTTGACATTAAGATCAGAACTCCACATTCTCTCTTGCCCTCTGCTATTCCTCATGAACAAAAACCTTCTCTTAAGATATCAGTACAACTTACCTCAGGGAGGAAGAATGCATCGTTTTGGAGAAGCAGGACTTGCAGCTCATCCTCACTGAGGCCGGACAAATCATGGTTTTTTAGAACTTTTTTGTTCTCAGCATTCATGATGTCATGCGAGTACTTACAAGTGCTGCAAGAAAATACACAGAAATATCAATGTTTACTCCTTTAGTCAAGTTGATTTAAAGAAGAACCTCAGATAATGTGCAGCTTGGGAAAAGCCATGAAAAAAAGGTGCCTTGGCAAGAGTCTCTGTGAACATTTAGATGGTGTCCGTAATCAGCCAGAGAACGGACCGAACAGCAGAACTCCTCTGAGAAATGCAGTGACCCCATCCTCCTCATTTTAAACTTCAATGCAGCCAGACCCCACACATTCTTTGTCTCCAGGAAGAGTCAAGTCAAGTCACATGACCTAAACAGCTAGAGGGAAAGTTAATTTTAAAGGAATACCCAACAATGCCGGAACTTGCCACACCCTCGATCTTGTGAACATAAAAGGTTGTTGTCCTAGGGATGGCAAGTAAAGAAACACGCAAGAGTCTGCACAAAACAAATGTGACAGTGAAGCTGAAAACAGCACATTTTGTTATCTTCAGTGGCTGTGAAGTTTTATTTAAAAAAAAAAAATCAAAAAACAGGTAAGAAAGTTTAACTTACGAGTTTTGACTAAGGAAGCATTTAAACTACAATAATGAAGACAGTGCTGCCACTTGCAAAGCCAAAAGTCTGGTGACTATGAATTAGAGAGGGAGATTGCAGGTTTTTAACATTTATTTGACAAGGTACTGCAAATCAGTAATAGAGAGGAGACACATAGTCCACCTGTACATTAATTTAATGCAGTAAAATACAGCTTCCTCATGTCCTGCTCTTCCAACACTTGATCTGACACAGCCTTATGATTAGACATACTCAACCGTAGAAGTACCTGTTAATTTACCACATTCAAGTCTATCCCTTTACTCTTTCAGCCTCTAGTTAACTCCTGAAGCTCTCCTCCAGTTTTACCTCAAGGTGTGTCTGATCCAATCCTTCCGTACAGACCCTTATGTTGGTATTTCTCCCCTGACCCCTGCTACCTGTTGGACACATTCTTTGTAAGCAAATAAACAGGAAGGACAGAAGTGTGCCATCTTTGGTCCTGAGACACAACCTTCCAAGGGTATTAGATGCTGTATGCCTTCAATTAATGGCTATGAAGGCACGTAAGCTACAGAGAATCTGAGGTGGGAGCCTTCACCAGTTCCTCCAGTCAACTTCAGACTCCACCGACAGTCACACAAGGATCTACATCACCTGAGTCTGCATTTCCAAGGCAAAGGATGAAACACTCTACAAACACAATGATAACTACACAGCTGAGTTTAATAACACACTTAGGCACAAAGAAAAAAACAGTGAAAATCCACTTGTCAGACTTTACAAACAGGATTAACTGGACTAAAATCATGATTCCACTAAACAGAAGACCTGAGTAACTTGCCCAGATATTTTTCTTTCCAGGGATTCTAAAACAAAAAGGATGCAAGACCTGGAAGCAAGGCTACATTTTACCTTATCAGTTAAAAAATAGTCTCTATCTTGATCTATGTGGTCCACCTAGCAGAATTTCTGCCTCTTCATTTTAATCAAGCTCCCTCCCGTGAAAGGTATAGTTTGCTTTATTAATTTTTAACACATACCAAAGTGATTTTAAATACTTAGTGTTACTGAGAGGACAGAATGGTTTATCATTAAGAAGGGAATCGCCTCATTGCAAACTTTAACTCACACAATCATGAGTGCCTACACACACGTGAAGGCATTTCCACCAGTGAACCCCCAGGAGCTTATTGCATTGTCTGTAATGTAACAAAAAATAAGAAAATCTTATCATCCTAGTGATGAGAGAGAGACACGGCTTTTCCCCTCCATGCTATCCAGATCTAACTGCACAGTGATCCATTTTGTTGGGGCAGAAGAGGAAGGATCCAATGGGACCATGCATGTTCCTAATGCTGCATCAGCACCAGACCTGGGGCCTGGGGCTTAAATTACAAAGTTCTTCCCTCAGAGATTGTTGTGGGAAAGCTGGGTTGCCCTTCTGCACTTGCTTTTGATTTCGTCTATGTTTTTTAAACTAGGTACCACCTTTGGCCACCTGCGGCTAGAGAGGCTGCCAGGCCTGTCCATCCCACGAGTCCTCCATATTCCAGAAACGGGGACAGATGTACCTGGGCGATCAAACAGTGCCTCTCAAAGAAAGGGCCATAAGCCAAGCAGTGACTTACAGCAAAACTCAACTTCTATAACTCTCTGGATCGAGACCAGAAGGGGCACGTCAGCACTTTGCTTTTTTACTTCTGAGAAATAGGTGTGAACCATTTCACCCAGATGCCAGGGGGGCTGAGGGACGGGTGTGGAAATGAGTAGATTTAAACAAACAAACAAAAAAAAAA
>VYXC01012501.1:614773-626808 GCA_013397175.1 Platysteira castanea | reverse complement strand
GGAGGAAGACTGGGACGTTTGATGTTACAGCGTTTGTCTTCCCAAGACACAGTGATATGTGATGGGGGCCTGCTCTCCTGGAGATGGCTGAACACCTGTCTGCCCTTGAGAAGCAGGGAATTAATTCCTTGATTTGCTTTGTTTGTGTATGCAGCTTTTGCTTTCCCTAGTTCACTGCCTTTGTCTCAATCCAGGAGTTTTCCAGCTTTTACCCTTCTGATTCTCTCTCCAGTCCTGCTGGTGGGGAGTGAGTGAGTGGCTGCCTGGGCCCAGCTGCTGGCTGGGGTTGAACCTCGACAGAAGCAGAAGTGCCAGGTTCCTCTTAGTGCTGAAGTAGGGCTGGGGAGGGTCTGTGGGACAGGGAAGAAGCACAGCAAATAGCGAATTAAAAGAGGGTTGAGGATTAAATCCATTTGAGATTAACTTTTATACTAAAACCCTTTGGCAATGCAAGTTTCAGGGACAGTATCAACTGCTCCCTCTGAATTAACCTTGAAAATAAAGTGAATGGCCTGTGTTGCCTGTTGCTGATGCCTGATTTGAAAGGCATGTGAAACTACAAAGTCACAGTCACTGTTCAGGCTATAGAGAGAGAACCACCCCCAGGAATAAGGCCAAGGTGGTGCTGCCTGTGGTATGCTCTTTCTTTGTTGTTGGAGGCTATGTAAGAATTTTTCTTTGGGCATATTTCCCCGTATCTGTCCCCTTGCTATGATAATTGAACCAATGGAATGATTTTTAAAAAGCAATAGAAAAGGAGAGGTAGAAGGAGGAGTTTGCTACGTCATAGCTTTAGAGAAGTAAACTGATAGTTCTGGGTTGGTTTATGCTCTGGGTGTGGATATTTGCCTTCTCAGATTGTCAACAGATCATCAAGGATAACAAAACTCAGATCCATACTCGGGGTAGTTTCAGGACAGACTGATAAGGTAGAAAATGATCCAAACATTGAGTCAGCAATATATTGCCAACCTTAAACAGTAGATAATAACAATGACTCAGGCAAACTGTGCAGTAATTTGCTTATATTTGTCTTTTGTTTTTTCAGGCAGTTCCAGTGAAAACATACATTTCTGCATTAATCCACTCAGAAATCTGAACTACTGGTCTGAGGAGCTTTGCTGCATACTTGTTGGAACAGTATTAACAGTATTAACAGTATTAACAGTATGGAGCAAGAAAGTAAAGTGAAGCACTGCCAGCAGAAAGAAGCTACAAATGCAACCATGTTCTATTCTCCCCTTAAATACAGTCAGGAGGGGTTTTGGATCAGGCCTGAGTAAAAGCAAACAAGGAAACATTGCTGGATTTATCCTGTTTGTTGGTAATTGACTTCCTTAGCAACTTTAAACAGAACCAGTTTATGTGAAACAACACAACTGGGTGAGGCAAAAGGGATCACTGTATTAAGGAGTCTCAAATTATTGTTATTTTCATAGTGATTCCAGCCTTGAGTATCAAGCCCTTTGCTTCAAGTTAAAAACCACTGTGGCTGGGTTGCTGTAACCTCTTGCTACCCTGTAAATCTTTCTCTCTGGTGTCCTCCATTTGCAGCTGTAGTATTTCCTTGTTTGCCCTGACTCTGGTATTCAGCTGACTCTCTAGTAAAAAAAAATCAGCTTTCAGAGACTTGAAACTGAAATATTGATTAGTATGAACAAAGTATGAATGGAAGTGGCTGTGCGCAAGCACCAGAAGAAACAGCAGAGCAAAGGTTAAAAGAATGGCCTGTGTTAATAACCAAAACTACAGCTTAAGGCAGTCAGATCGAGAAATGAATTGTTTTTCTCAAACCAGTAGTTCTGCATTCTATGGCATAGACAACTTGTCAGCAGAAAATCCTACCATCTGACATGCTGGACGTGGCAGGAAGATGCAGCACGTCACAAATACCATTTATTTCCTGTTTGTTCAACTGGGAGCAGACCATACAATGAAGAAACACAGAAAATGAGCAAAGAAGTTCCATGATGTGCATAGAGGCAGAAGTAGCCAGACTGTGAAGCACAAGGATGCCACCACAGTCAGTGCTGGGTCCCACTGGTACAGAGGGGTTAGAATTTAAGGATTAATTGCTTATTGTGGGCATTATTGGTATTGCTAAATTTTGCAGCTGCTTGTTAGACAATGTATTTTGCTTGCTCAATACTTATTATGCCTGCCAAGCAGCAGGGGGAGGATGTAGGGCCATTGATAAGGGGTAGAGACCGTGACCACAGGTCCTGGTTACGGATCCTGGAACCAGCCCTGTAGTTTGGACTTGGACCAGGAGTGTCGAGAGCATGCATAAGGAAGTGGGGTAAAAAGTTCAAGCCCGAGGAAGAGGTTTATGTCATCTGAGGGAGACTTACTTCATCCCAGAGACCCCGGCCCACGACCACNTCCCAGAGACCCGGGCCCACGACCACCAGGCAGCACTGCGCAGGCACATTAAAATGTTACTGACTTCTGAGCTAATTATAATACGAAGCGGGGACAGGCAATGAATATGTACAGGCATATTGTGTAATTTAATGCATATGTAACTTTTAATATATACCAAGCTGAACATTGCTGGGGTATGCATGTCTTTGGAGGACGACCTCCCGTGTGTCTGGCGTTGTAATTAATCCGCTAATAAACAGCACACCTACTCTACAACTTTAAATAGTTGTGGAGTCTCTCCGCCCATCACCAAGAGCTTTCATAAAAGACCGTTCCAAGGCAGTTTTCCACTGCCAGTNTATAATAAGCATTTATCACAGATACCAAAAAGGTATGATGGTTGGTGCCCATCTTCCCTTTTGTTACGTGCAACATGGATCCTGGCGAAACCAGCACCCCTCAGGGGTGGTGAGAATGGGGTTTTGACAGTGTGACCATAGTTGGATAAACTGAATGAATGTGAATGAAAGCTGGGGAGCTGAGTGAAATGAATGCACACCTAAATGCAACTTCTGCAGCTTGACTGGATGCAGATGGATTTTGAAAAAAATATTGCCTTGTTTGATGTATCTGCGGTCGAAGCGTGCAGGACGTGGCTACACTGGATTCTGTGGAGCTGCCCTGTTCTATGTGAGGTAGAGGCTATTCCTGCTCTAAATAGCTGGTGCAGCCCAGCTCCCCTGGCTCTGACCGCATCAGCAGTTCTGTCCCTGCGGGGATGGCTAAAGTGTGCAGAAACACCCTGGGAAGGATGCTGTCAAACCGGCTTTCCCTTTTTTTTTTCCTGGCATGTGACCTGTTCAGTTTCTCTTATCGTCACCCCCATTCTACTTCTTGAGATGCCTCTCTCAGGTCTCAGCTTTGGCTCACCTCACAGTTATTCTCTGCCCCACGTCCAGCTATTTTTCTTGCCTTGGATTTCCCAGACTGTTTCAAATAGCATTTTGCAGAACGTCCTGGGACCACTGTTTTCTTGTTCTCCCCCTCCATTTCTTACACAGTCCTCCACCAGCTCAGTACTATTTGCTTACTTAGCTAATGGCTGCGTTTACAACTTCCCTGAGGCTTTCCAGATAATTTTGAGGCTTCTTTC
This sequence comes from Platysteira castanea, assembly GCA_013397175.1. Lineage (NCBI taxonomy): Eukaryota > Metazoa > Chordata > Aves > Passeriformes > Platysteira > Platysteira castanea. Next base: position 623,291 of record VYXC01012501.1, on the reverse strand, counting down.
ATCTGTGGAAACTGTTAAACTATGTGATAAAAGTTCAACTGGTGGGAGGTGTGTTAGACACTGAAATATTACAGTTTCTGACTTAAATATTTTCATGAAGGACTTTTAACACTGTTTTACAAAAGCTGCAGAGAATACCACCACACCCCGAATAGGCCCTCGGAGTGAGGCCCTACACACCGCTGCCTGATGGAGATAAGATAAAACGACTCAGGTCTGGGCTGGGGGAGAAGAATACATTCATAGGGATCACGCTTAGCACCTTCAGGGTGGAGACCACTGCCCCAGAGCTATCAGCTGCCTGGCTCGCACAGACCCTCGCACCAAACCGTGGGGGAGAGAGGCTTTGTGTGTGTGTTGGAAAAACCTCTGGTCAGAAGTGTAGTGACCGCCCATCCTCCGCTGTGCAGAGGAGCCCAGCTGTGGGGCCCTTCACTCCGGGGGAAAAAGCTTATCCACAGCAGAAGGGGGTGTCATGGCCCATCAAAGGCCCCCCAAAGGGGTCCCCAGACCCTGCACCAGAGCAGGTTTTAATCTCGTTTTTGGGTATATTTTAAACCTTCAAAGTTCTTTCTATTTTATACACAGAGACTTAATTTTCTTGGCTCTTCTGGATTTAAAACCGGATCGTAACAGAGGTGGGAGCTCTCTTCTCACCTGATATGCCTGCCCCACACACACCCAGTAACTGCAATCAGTTCAGCATGTCTCGTCCCCAGCACAGGCACTGGAAGAAGTCACAGTCTTCGCGGTAAATTGTAACTGTGACTCTGCTCAGGTCCCTTGCTGGAGCGGGTTGGGCTGTGGGGCTGGCTGGGCAGGGACATGCCTCCCAGGCACCTCTCCAGAGAGGAGGAAAAGGAGCTCAATCCAAAATGGGAAAAAGCCAATTGGGATTGTACAAGAAATGATGGAATTATTATGAGAAATTTAGGGGAGGAACGAGTGTGGGAAAATGAGGGGATAGTCAGTGACTGGAGTGTGTGCAGATGTGTGAGTATGTGATGGACCAGCTGGTGTAAAGGTGAAGGCTTGGGAGCTGGAGGCAAGTGCATCTCCAGGGACCAGCTTGTTATAAACGAAGTCAGAAACCTTTTTGGAAAAGGTTAACGCATTTATTAAAAACAGGAGCTGGAGACGGAGAACTGGGGTAGGCCCAGTTCCCGCATGACAATCCAGAGGATACCCCCGAAATAAACCCACCACAAAGCACCAAAACCCCCTCCCTGCTCCCTGACCACCTCAGAAAAAAGGCCCCCTCCCCAAAAAATGCAGTCCCTTTATCTCCCTAGAGGGATATTGCCCAACCCCGAGTCCAGATGCTTGCTCTTGGAAAGACCGTCATTTACTCCTCTTCAGCCTTTTGATGGCTCATCGTCGGCTACTTGTCCTGGGCGTTGACTTGGGATGCTTCTGTTGTTTCTTATCAACTCAGGGAGTCTCTGTTGTTTTATTATCTGAAAATAAGAAACCCCAGCCCCACTTCCCGTACATTCAAATGCTTTTAACAACTTAATAACTTTACATTATTGGCCCAAGAAAGGTAAAATTGTTCATAACAAGCTCAGGATGTGAGGGAACCTGTTTGTCTCTAGGGGCAAAACCACGGGGAGGTCAGCTCTGGGACCTGGAATGTCCTGGCTCGCTCTGTGTGACAGTCTGTCCCGTCAGCTGGAGTGTGGCTGTGCCTTGTGGGTCCCTCTGTGTGACCACAGCGTGGGAAAGCTGCAGTGTGGAAGTGGGGCCCTGTGCCTGGGAAGCCTCACCTTATAGGAGATCTGAGACACTCACCTGTTCTCTTAGGTGGAGGACAGCCCAGCAGCTGGAATTACAGGAGAGGAAGGGAGGAGAGGAGAAAGATACACGTGGAATGGCAAATTCTCCCAGCAGTGCCAAGAAGGAGAGCTGTGGTGAGTCCTCTGGGCCCTGTCTCCCCCATCATGTATCCCAGGAACCTCCCTGCTCCTCCACTGCCCTCCTCCTCCCTCTTTCCCATAGCACTGCATTTTTTTTTTTTTTAATTTTGACTCCCTTGCATCTCCTTTCTCTGTCTTTCTCTAAGCAGTTCCCTGTCCCTGTATTTGCCCTGTAGTCCCTGGCTTCTTCTTCCTTTGCCGTCTCTCTGTCTCTGGCTCCCAGGCAGTATTTTGGAGTTCCTCCCTCTCTTGAGCCTGGAGCCTGTCGGTGTTTCTGCCATCTCTGTATCTCTCTGTCCGGCAGCTTGTCCCTGTTCAAGGTTTTCCTGCTTGGCTCTGTAGCATGGAGTGAGTCTATTTCTTTCTCCATCTCTCTTTGCTCTTCTCCCTGCCCCTCATTTTGAAATCCTCCCTCTCTTTTCTGTGGCCTACTGTGTTCTTTCTCTGTCTCTCCTTTTTCTGGTTTCCAGTTCCTATTTATCAATTACTTCTTTCTCCATCTCTCAGTCTGGTGCTGGATCACAGTCTTTAATTCCTCTTTTCCTTCCCTGAGGCCCTGAGGAGTTTCTTTCTCCTGCCCACCTAGGGCTCCTTGTCCCTGTTTTAATTCCTCTCTCCCTAGCAGAGGCTGTGCTTCCTGTGCAGGTGATGCTGTGTCAGGTCTTTATCCCTATCTTTTCATTCCTTACTGTCCCTCTGTTAGCCCATTGCTCTCATATTATTTTGCCATCTGTGTTCAGCTCCATATCCCTGTTTTTTCCTTCTCCTCTCTCTGTGCCCTATTGCTCCGTCTGTTTGTAATTTCTCCATCTCTCTCTGCCTGGCTCCAGCTCTAGGTCCCTTTTTTTTTCATTCCCTCCTCTCTGTCTCATAGCCCATCAGTATTTTTAATTTCTCTGACTCTCTTTGTCCTGCTCCCTGTGATTCAGTTTCTTCCTTCTCAGCCCTGTGGACAGTGTGATTCTGTTCCCTCCTCTGCCTCTCCTTTTCCATTTTCCTGTCGCTTGCTTTGAATCCATGCATCCCCTGCATCTTATTGCTTCCCACCCCTGTGTTTTAATTTCTCCCTTCCTGCTCCATAGCCCATTGCTTTTTCCTTTTTTCATCTCTCTCCATCCATCTTGCTGTGCCCACTTTTTAATCCTTCCTCCTCTGCTCTCTACCCTGCTGCTATTGCCCTTTTCCATCTGTTTGTCCAGCTTCCTGTCCCTATTGGTTCATTCTGCCCTCTTCCTCCTGCACCCATCGCTATTCCCTGCCGCCGCCCTCCCTCTCTGTTCGAAGTGCCTCTGTGGCCAGCTTTCTGTGTCTGGTCACTAAATCCTTCCTCTGCCAATCCCGACTTTTTTCTGCGCTCACTCTTAGGCCAAGCCTGGGATACGGATGGGCTCTGTGTCCCTGCTGCCCCCTGCTGACGCATCTCGGTACTGCTGCTGCCCCCGGGTGGGCTCATTTAGGAATCCCACCCCCCCCACTTAATTATTACAGATTGGGAGGATCCCCAAAGCCTCCCCCATTTCACCCCTAAAACCCCCCGACAGGATCCAGCACATACGGATGATGGATGGGAAACCGCAACAGGCTGGTGAGTGAGCTGGGGTTTGGGGGTGCCCTGGTATCTTGGGCGGTGCTTTCCATAATTTTGGATGCTCTCTCATAATTTTTGTCGGGTTTAAAATAATTTTGGGGGTGTCTCAGTCATTTTGGGGGGGTTCCCGTAATTTTGGAAGTTCCCCTGTCATTTGGAGGGGTATTCCCCATAATTTTGGGGGAGTCCCTCACAATTTTTCGTGGGTTCCTAATAGTTTGATGGGGACTCCATTATTTTGGGGGGTTTCTCATGATTTTGGGGCTGATGCGCGTCATTTTGAAGGGGTTCCTCGGTTTGAGGCTATGGGGTGGTGGGTCCTGGGCCCTATAGGGTTGCCTGATTCCTTCCCTGAGGCCATGGGGATCTTGGGGGGGAGAGAGGGGGGACTAAGGGAATGCCTTGTCCCTATGGGGCAGCCCTGGGTCCCCTATGGGGACTGTAGGACGCGCCCCTTTAGGGTGTCCCCCGTGTCCTTCCCCCCAGTGCTTTTTTAATGACTCCTCGTTATAAGATAATTAAATCAAAATCCACGGAGACGGGGGTGCGGTTCGTACCTGTCTGTTATGCTGGGGGGACTGAATCGCCCCAAAACCAGGCCAGGAGACACTTCAGAGACAGTCAGAGAAGTGGGTATTTGCTTTATTCGGCGCCGGGTGTGTGGGGGATCGCTCCTCCAAACACACGCCCCGGTGCTCCTTACAACACACTATTAAGGGTTAAATTATTAATATTCATTACATTCTTTGGGACAGGTGTGGTTATACAAATTATTTCTCGGAAGTCATTAATATCATTAGCATGCATGCCACGCATGCTCTGTGCACTCTGGTGGTCGCACTGAGGAAGGCTCCTCTTCTTCCTCAAGGGTCTTTCTGATGAAGGCTGGTAGTCTTCATCACAATGAACTTTTCACCTCTCTTCCTGGGGCATGCGTAGTCCTTTAAGGAACGATTCAGCAGCTTCTGAGATGATCCTTGTCCCTCCTATCTTGACAAGATTAGGGTGAGCCGAGCTTCTTAGGCTTTGTAATTAACATTTGCTGTTGGAATCAACATTTGCTGTCTCTTTGTAATCATTTGCTGTTAGAATCAACATTTGCTGTCTCCTAATAGTTAACTGTGCTTACATGAGTTAGTTATTGACCCCCTCTCTCTCTCAGGACATGCATCAGGAATCTCCAAATCCCCTCTGGACCCCCCTTCTGTGCCCCCTAAAATGGGAACTGGGACACCCTGGGACCACGCTGCCAGGTCTGGGGTGATGTCACGGCTACATTGCCCCAGATCCCCTCCCCGACAGTGTTTGCACACTTCGGTGACAGTCCTGGAGAACTGGGGTAAATTTGTCACAATCCAGCAACGCCTGGTGGCCTCTTTAGGAATTAATGACGGGGGAAATGGCCAGGAAATGCGGAATACAACACGGTTTTACAGTCTATGTTATTTTGTAGGAGGCAGGAAAAATAGGGTAGAGCCCCTTAGGGAGATTTTTTTTGCTTTACGAGGTAAATGGGGTGTAAAGAAAAACGGGTTTGTGCCGCAGGAATCCCGAAGGAGTGCAGGGGGCCATTAAAACCGGGATGGCAAATCAACATCCCAACGGGGGGCACATCCAGGCTCTCCTGTCCCAGGTGAGTCCCCGGGAGGAACGGAGGCAGTTTAGAGAAGCCTCGGGAAGGCGGAGTTGGGAAAACACACGGACTGGATCAAAAGAGGCAAGAACTGTGGCAGGAATTGGGCTGGACAGAAGGGGTCCCGGAGGCAGCTCTGTTTTACGTGAAATGTGCAATTCGCTCTTCCTGAGGACTCTATCCAAGTGCACAGAGCCCACTCCAGGGGCTTTGGAATAACGGGAGGAGGGAGAGCGCTGGCACGGCGGCCCTGCTTTACGGCAGTGTGGCGGGCACGGCGGGGCGGTGGGTGTGCTTTACGGCAGTGTGGCGGGCACGGCAGGGCGGTGGGTGTGCGTTACGGCAGTGTGGCGGGCACGGCGGGGCGGTGACTGTGCTTTACGGCAGTGTGGCGCCATGAGGCGGTGAAGCGCTTTACGGCAGCGTGGTGGCCCAGGTGTTTACGGCCCAAAAATGCCTGAAAATTCATAGGGAGGGGGTGTGTGTAAAATCCTAAATCCTGTTAAGTTTCTCATTTATATATATTGACAGGTACTAATAATTTATATAAAAATAGATTTCAAAATAACGCCCCGTACCTGCCACATTATATGCAGGGTTTTAGAATATAAGAACTTCTTAATAGATCCATAGGGCTTGAAAATGCAAATAAAACTTTTTTAATATAAAAATGAAACTATAATTAACGGCTTGAAAATGTGAGAAATTATGATCCATCTGAAGGAAATAGAAATAGCTCTTTGTGGTGAGCCAGGCGAGGAGCAGAGCAGTTGGTGAACGTCATCAGGGTAAAATTGAGGTAATCTGTAGAAGGTAGGTAGGGAAAATTTGGGAGATAAAGGCTGAATTGTAGAGAATGAACATTTTGAGATGAAAACAAGATAATCAATAGTGCAGAAGTGAGGAAGATTTGGGTGATAAAATTTGAGGTAATCCCCAGGGGAAAGAATGAAGGTAAAAATGAGGTTCTTAGTAGAAGACATTTGGGGGGTAAAATTGAGGTAGTCTGTATTGGACAGGTAGGGAAAATTTTGGTGGTAAAAACTGAGGTAATCTCTAAGGGATGGTGGATATTTTGGAAAGAAATAATGAGCTAATCTGTAAGGGACAGAATAAACGTTTTGAGGGATAAAAGAGGTAATCTGGGGTTGTAAAGTCTAGGTAAACTGCAAGAGACATAATGAATATTTTGGGGGTATAATCTGATCTAACCTGTAGGGGGCATTTTGAAGTAAGATTGAGGCAATTAGTAGGTGACACTTTGGGGTAAAATTGAGGTTATTTGTAGGGGACAGGTAGGGAGAATCTAGGGGTAAAACCTGAGGTAATCTGTAAGGCACGGAATGAACTTCTTTTTTTGGTAAATGTGAGGTAACCTATAGGGAACAGAATGAACATCTTGAGTTTAATATCTAAGGTAAACAGCAGGGGACAGAGAGAACATTTTGAGGTAAAATTGGGGTAATCAGTGGGGAACATTTTGGGAGTAGAACCTGAGGTAATCAAGGGATGTTTTGGGGCTAAAATCTGAGGTAATTTTTTCGGGGACAGAATGAACATTTTTGAGGGAAAAGCAAAGGTAGACTGGGAGGGGGAGCAGAGGTGACGTTTTTGGGGCAAATGGTGAATTAGTATAGATGAAACAAAATCAGCCTTTTTTGGGTGGTGAATCTGGGGCACTTTAGAGAGAAAAAAAAGAACCTTTCTGAGAGAAAGTACAGGACTGAATATTTTGGAGAAGAAATTTGAGGTAATCTGTAAGGGACAGAATGAACAGCTTGCAGGGAAAATTGAGGTAATTTATGGAAGGGTTTGGGGATTAGAATCTGATAATCTACAGGGGATAAAAATGGGACATTTTTAGGGAAAAACTGAGGTAATGTGTAGGGGAGAGAATGCGAAAAAACTACATAATCTGCAGAGGGGAATAGAATGAATATTTTAGGAATGGAGCTAATCTTTTGGGGAGAGGATGAAAATACTGAGGTAAACTGAGGTAATCAGTAGAGGACAGTCAGGGGCAATTTGGGGGTAAAATTGAGATAATCTCCAGGATAGAGAATGGATATTTTGAGGTAAAAATGTCACAATCAATAGTGTATAGGAGGCAAAATTTTGGGGCTAAAAGTTTATATCATCTCTGTGGGAGAGAATGAACATTTTAAGATAAAATAATGTGATCTGTAGTGGACAGGTAGAGAAAATATTGGGGGTAAAACTTCAGGTAGTTTGTGTGGAGAGAGTGATCAATTTGAGGTAAAAAATGAGGTGATGAGTAATGGACAGAAAGGGAAAATCTTGAGGAAATCAGTAGTGGACAGAGGGGAAGTTTTTGGGGTAAAACTTGTAGTGTGAAGGAATTTTTGAGGTAAAATCTGAGGTAGTCTGTAGGGGACAGAATGAATATTTTGGGAACAAGATAGCGGTGATCAGGGATGTTTTGCGGTAGTAAAATCTAGATTATGTATGGGGAAAATAATATTTGAAGAGTAAAATCTAAGTTAATCTGGAGGGTAGAGAAGAAATATATTGCAGTAAAAATGAGGTAATAAGTAAGGGGCACTTAGGGAAAGTTTTGGGCATAAAATATGAGGTAATCTGTAAGGGAGAGAATGAACGTGTTCGGGTAAAACTGAATTTGAGGTAATCTGTAGAGAAGAGAAAAGAACATTCTGAGATAAGTATGAGGTGACAAGTTGTGGACACGTAGCAAAATTTTTGAGAGTAACCCTGAGATGGTCTATAAAGCAGAGAATGAACATTTTGCGGTAAAAATGAATTCATCAGGGTTCAGGTGGGGAAAATTTTGGGTGTAAAACTTGAGGTAACATGGAGGGGATAGAATATTTTTGAGGAAAACCCTGAGGTAATCTGCAGGGGACAAAATGAACCTTTTGGGGATAGGATAGAGGTAATCAGTAGAATTTTTGGTGGTAAAATCTAGCTAATCTGGGGTGGGGGGAGGGAAATTAACATTTTGGGGATAAAATCTGAGTTAATCTGTAGGGGACAGAATGAAAAGATTGAGGTAAACTGAGGCAATCCATAGTGGACAGGTAGGGAAAATTTTGGCTGTAAAGCTTGAAATAATCTGTAGGGGAGAGAAACATTTGGAGGTAAAAGTGAGGTACTCAGTGTGGACAGCTGGGGAAAGCTTTGGCAGTAAACTTAGAGGACACAAGGTGCCAAGGGCCATGGACACACGGCTGTGCCAGTTCAATTAATGCAGAAGGAAAATACAAGACTTCTCTAGTGTGAGTATTTTAACTCGATGTGGGTAAACACCTTTTTGCTATGTCCTGCACTCAGGTCACAACACCCCCAGGCAGCTCCAGCCTGGGGCAGAGGGGCTGGGAAGTGCCCGGCACAGAAGGACCTGGG
>VYXC01012501.1:589184-614561 GCA_013397175.1 Platysteira castanea | reverse complement strand
AGAGAAATAAAACATCCATGAATATCTACCAAAATTATTGTTCCTGATTCCTTCTGTGGTCAAGGCTGTCTTCAGGGAAAGTGCAGGCCATACCGGACTGCAACACTGACCCAGGTGCAGCACCATCACTTGGTTTTCTTCAACCTCATGGGCCACTTCTGGGGTTTGTCCAGGTCCCTCTGGATTGGCCTGTCCTTCGGGTGTGTCACTGCACCCTCAGCTTGGTGTCATCTGCAAACCTGTTGAAGGTGCACTTGATCCCTTCCTCTGTGTTATTATGAGATATTTCAATAACCCTGGTCCCAGTATGGACCCCTGAAGGACACCGCTTGCCACTAATATCCATTGGGACACTGAGCCGTTGAGCACAACCCTCTGGAAATGACCATCCAACCACTTTTTTATCCATCTAACTGTCCACTCATCAAATCCATCTCTCAAATTTATAGGGAAGGGTGTGGGGGACCATGTCTTTACAGAAGCCTTTTACAGCTGTTATAATAGTAAGTTATTACAAGTTTTCATGCTTCTTTTTTACTTCTTTTCATGCTATTGCTTTGCTTCAAGAAGCTCCTTGAAGTTCCCTGAAATCTGTTTGATACAGGTGATTGTCACATTCCCCTTAAACATAATCAATTTGGGGCACCTGCCTCCCAGATCATTTATATATTTGATCCATACACTCCCTGTATGCACTCATATTTTTGTTCTAGCAGGTGGGCTGCTTCAGGTCATTTGCCAAGGCTGGACACAAACACACAAAAAGGACCTCGCTGTCATAATGATGAGTGCAAATCATCTAGGTAAGTGTAGGTCAGCCAGAAGAGACCTTGTGCTGATAGAGTTAAACTAAAAAGCAATTTTTTCAATGCAAGGGGCATTCTCATGGTTGTCGGTAGTAGGAAAAGAAAAGGGAAATGTTCAGCTCTGGGCCATGTTTTTCTCAACCCTTCTGAGCAGAGGTACTGGGAGAAAACTTAAGTGAAAAACTTAATGCAAAACTTCAAGTGAAGTAATGTTGAAACACTCTGCATGTGGATATAACCCCAGTTCTAACTGCAGTCTCTTAGAGGATTATGGAACAAACTCCCCTGGAAACTCATTTACCATCATGTTTAACATCTTGTTAAATGAGGGGTGCACTCTTATCAAGCTGTGTGAAACTAGGAGGAGCAGTTGCTACACTGAGAATTAGGCTTGCCACTCACAGGGATCTTGACAGGGTAGAGAAATGGGCTGACAGTGACCCTGTGAAGTTTGAACGCATGAATATAAGTCCTGCACCTGGAAGGGAGTAATCCCTTGCAAACATACAGGCTGGGGCTGACTATCTAGGAAGCAGATCTGCAGAAAAAAAACGAGGGGTTCCTAGTGAACAACCAGTTACCCATGAGCCAGTGGAATGGCCTTGTGGCAAAAAAAGCCCACTGGCTTCCTGGGATGTTTTAGTAAGTCATAGCTAGCAGACCCAGGGAAGTGATCCTTTTTCTCTGCTTGGCACAGGTGAGACCATGTTTGGAGTTCTGGGCCCAGTTTCGGGCTCCCCAGTATAAGAGGGATAACAACATACTGGCACAAGAATAATGGGAGGCCACCAAGCTGTTTGAAGCTCTGTCATATGACATGTGAGGAAAGGCTGAAAGAGCTCAGTGTGTCCAGCCTGGAACAGAGAAGGTGAAGGTGAGACCTTACTGTGAGTTCTACTCTGAAAAGCATGGAGGAAGAAAATGGTTACAGAAAAGAAGGATCCAGACTCTCAAGATGCATGAGGAAAGGACAAGAGGCAAGATACAAACAAAAGATCTTCCAATTAGATATGGGGTAAAAACTCTTCCCACTGAGGATGGAGATCCAGCAGCCTTTTTAGGAACCTATCACCACTGGGATGCCCACAGAGGCTGCTGGAGTTTTTCAAACTTGACTAAGCAAGGGCCTGAGCAAAATCCATCTAACCTTGAAGCTGGCCCTGCTGTGAACAGGAGACTGGATGAGCAGACCTCTAGAGGTCCCTTCCAACTTGAATTATTCTGTGATTCTATAAGGGGAGAAGGAGTGATATCATCTTCTACGCTCCATTAAAGATTTCAGCTTGAAACCTCAGACCGCAGTCCTACAGTCACAGGAACACAAGTACATAGAGAGCAGAACAGTGTGGAAAGGATGTGTTCCCATCTGGTCTAGCACACTCTGCATTGTGTTATAGAGACTATTCCTGCTAGCAATGCCTAGTGCCTGCTCCAGCACCACATCCGCATCTGGGCCCTTCTGTGCTGTGTTGCCTCGGGCCTTCTTGTTGTCTTTTTATCTGGTTGCAGATATCCCTTTTCCTGGGCTTCCAAGTTCTCTAGCTTGCTTGAAAAGGGCTCTTTTTCAAGCCCAGCTGACCTTGCTTCCCACTTGCTCTTCTTTCTCCTCCCTTCCTTCCTGTTAGCCTGTTAGGTCCTTTGTGTCTGCATTGACCAAGATTCCAGCTTCCTTCTAGCACTCTAGTTCTGTGCAGACTAAAGCCTTCCAGACATCAGCTAAAGATGCTTGTTACAGTGCCCAGCATGCTCTGCTACACTCATTTTTACCAGTGGCTCATTCTCCCAGGTAGTCTTTACAAGCATTACCTAAACTTCACCAGTTGTTAGCATAAGCCTGAATTCACAAGAGTTAATAGTACAGTGAAGACTGCATGGTGAGTCTCTTGAGCCCCTCAGTCTATCCGGTAATCCTCCTTGCTGTGAGGTAGTGGGATGCTGAAAATCAGCAGGAGTTGCTTGCAGCTCTTTGGGAAAGATTACTGTGATTTAGAGCCTGTGGAGTAAGCTAATAACAGGGGAAAATGATAAGAATTTAAAGAGAATGATAAATGAAGCTAATGAAAATGAAGCAAAACTCCAACACAAAGTAAATGTTTAGATTATTTTTTTAAAAATCCACAATATTTCCAGTCATAAAGGATGGAAGCTGAATGAAGAAATAAACTGTCAGGAACAGTAGGGAAGGCTGGGTTCTCTGCTTAAAATCAGACCCACCTCATATCACGCTGTCAGTGGAAAGCACTCGGATCTTCCTATTCTCCTTTCCCATCTACAGGGCCGAGTGTCTCACACAGCTGTGGTACCAGGCTGGAGCTTTTCTTCTCCTGTGATGGTTCTGGGCCCAGAAGTCCCAAGAGCAGGAACAAAGCTAAAGAGAGCTGGTAGGCAGAAGACCAGTGGGTGTCAATGCCTCAGAAAGGCTAAAAAACTGGTCAGAAATCAAAGGACCAAATAGGTGGTGATGACGTAGTAAAAGCCATGTTATGTCTTGGCTGCCCTGCTGCTTCTGGGGCCCTGGGAGAGGGGCATGGGATTCCAACAACCCATTTGAGAGACACAGAATCACAGAATATGCTGAGCTGGAAGGGACTCATCATAGGATCATAGATTCTAACTCCTGGACCTGCACAGGACACCCCAACAATCCCACCCCGTGCCTGAGAGCACTGTCCAAGTGCTCCTGGAGCTCTGGCAGCCTTGGGGTCATGACCATTCCCTGGGGAGCCTTTTCCAGTGCCCAATCACACTCTGGGTGAAGAACCTTTTCCTGCCATCCAGCTTAAACCCTGGCACAGCTCCAGCTGTTCCCTTGTGTCTTTGTCACGGGAGTGAAGAGATCAGTACCTGTGCCTCTGCTGCTCCTCAGGAGGATGTTGAAGAATACGATGAGGTGTCCTCCAGGCTGAACAATCTGCTGGTGAGTTGTAACCACTAGATGGAACTCAAACACTTTGCATTAATTCACTGAGCATCTGCAGGGCATCCATCCTGATTTTAGGTAAGGCTGTGGGTCTGGTAGCTGAATGTCCACACCTGTGCTCAGTAGCCAAGGGCTTTTATGGAAACATAGCAAGAGCTCCTAAAATACGGGTGAATAATTCATTCATTCGAGTGAGGAGGGATACTGAATATTTTATGTCCAAACCACGGTAATGTTATTGGTTCCTACTGAGTGGCACTAAAGACTCTGATGACTTGATGGAGAGCACTGGGATACATCCTCCATTAGACAGACCACCAGCACATGGTTTTGGGTAATTAGCATGGCTGTGGCTTGGTTCCCCCTTTGCTAAAGTGAGTTTTGAAACTGTCTGCCTTAAAGTGTGCTTGAGCATCCAGTATGTTATTCTTGAAACTATTTAATACTCCTTGGTGGGGTACATCTTGCCAGTAGACAGTGGCAGACAAAAATGCAGTCATCTACAACACAAATCCTACACTCTGCTGTCCTCCAGTTTCTGAGACTCCAGACTTGTTTTCTTACAGCCCACTAAATAAAACAAACTAAAGGAGAGCTACCATTCATTTCTTAAAGGCATAGAATATTTAATTGTAATTAAAGAATAACCAGTATTATAAAACTTAGAGGCCCCATGCAAGATCAGCTCTGTGTTGTGCTGTGTCTTGTACAAACAGAGTAAAAGGAATTCCTTCCCTTAAGCAGGTTACAGTCTTCACAGGAAAAAATGTACCTGGGGACAAAGAAAGCAAGCAGTGCCCTAGTAAACGCAAAAAAGCCATCACTTGACATGAGGGAATTCAGAGGTAAAAGAGTAGCTCAGCAGCTGGTGTAAAGCTGGCACAGCACCACTGATGCTGTGAGTTTACAGTAATCTATACCAGATGAGGATATGCCTCAGGTAGGTGAAGTGTCTTTCTTAATGTCAGATTCAAAGTCTAGCCTAGAGTTGAACTAGATCTCCTGAATCCTGATCACAAGGCTTTGTTTTCATGCACTTGCTTCCCCACTGGCCAGCCCCTGGAAGGGTGGCTTGCTTGTCTCAGATTGTGCTGCTCAGCCAAAACATCATTGCACACAGCTTGTAGGAACCCAGCTGGGATTTTAGATGGGCACAGAGTAATGTGGAGGAAGACTAGTTCAGATCTGAAACAGAAGAGACTGAAAATTAATTGTTTTAAAGGAGTACCAGCTGGAAGGAGAGTAGAATTCTTGCTATTACCAAACAAATTTTTTAAACAGTTCCTATTCTAAATGATGCTTAATGATTAAGTATTGTTTTTTCTCACCAAGCACAGTATGTGTAGCTGTTATCAGATAAGTAGGTTGTGTGTTAATTGAATATATTCTTCCAGATGTGTTAGCCACTTCCAAAATCAATAGAGATTATTTTTCCTTACCTGCATTGAGGTGATACTGTGACTATATTAATAGCAGAAATATAATTCAAAGCAGTGCAGATAAATTTGATTTCTCAAGACACATGGGAGGAAGGTGGCTCAAAAACATTTTTCAATAGTTATTTTACCATTCAAATAAAATTTAAAAACCAGAAATAACGGTAATAATGGTGACTATTCTGAGAAAAAGGTTCTTCTTTACCAATTTGTGTGTATAAACACCAAGAAACCAGTGAAAGTCATCAGAATATTGGAAATGGAGCAGGAAAACCTGCTCTGTTAGTAGGAGATTAATGGCCTTTCTGATGTACAGTCCTTCAGAGAAAGAAAAGACAGATCTTTTACATTTTGCCAATTGTCCAAAGCATGCAAGGAAAGTGATAGGGACATTAGTTCCTAATCTACATTATCAATTAATTGATAGATTATATGAAATACATGAATTGATAGCAGAACAAGCCAGATCTGTAATTTAAAAGTTTGTACAGTGTTTAGGCTTTTAGTCTTCCAAATTCAGCTTGGAGGCTTAACAAGAGGAGTTTACAGAACCTAATCTGAAGCAGTGAAGTTTCCTTGGGAGGGGTTCAGCTGTGAGAGTGAAGCTCCAGAGAAATCATTACCAGGTGGGGCTAGTACCAGTCACACAAAAAAGGTACAGAAAAAAGAAGGAGGATGAGCACTATCCATATGGAAAGCTCCTCCTGATTCACGGACCAAGCTAAGAACATTGCAGTTCCCGCTTTTGGCACTTCTTCCTGTCCATGTGGTGTTACTCAAGCAAGATGTAAACCTTTTCTCAGTAGAGGAAGATCAGTCAAATGAGGTACTTGGATTGAGACTAGATCAACAAGGAGTTTTTTAATTGGAGTCTTGCCTTGCATGTGAATTCTGAATTTCCTGGCTTTGGTCAGTGTACTTCTTCTGTTTCACAAATGCTAACAACTGAACAAATCCATCTTCGTGCTCTTGGAAAAAAGCAGTTTGCCTCAGAGACTTTCCAATATTCTTGGAAATAAGGACATAAATGAAATGAAGAAGCAACTGACTTGTAAAAAGGGAGTAGCAGAGTTGTAGCACTCTTGGCATATAAGAGACTGTGCTTGTAATGATAAATTTTATTAATATGATATAAAGTAGCAAAACTTTAAAACAGTAACTAATGCTTAGCAAGTCATTGCTAATCCTCCTCAGAGTAAATAATAAATGCCCATTCAGCTGTTTCTTCACTTCCATAAAACTGTTTGCACTGACCATGCAGAAATAGTGTCTTCCAGGTTGATACTACTGACATGCATTCACAATTTGTGCTTTATTATAAAATCCCTGTGGTCTTGGCTGGAGACAGTTTTCCTAGACTTTGGGCTTGATTATCTTCTGTCATATGCAGGCATTTTTTTATTGGAGGGCACAAGTTACTGATGTGCAGCATTCAGAAGTGATAAAGGTTCTACATTTAGTTTCATCTATTCTGGAATAATTCTGCCTCCAGGAAAGGGCAAATATGAAATATGAAGTACGGTTGACTAACAAAGGTAAAACTGGAAGCTTTGGTCTGAATTGAATATCATAAAAAATAAGGTCAAGTTTTGCTATGCTGTGTTGACTGATAGAGAACAAGAATGTGGTAATTGTTTGCTAGCCTTTCCTGGAAATCTCTTGACTGTTCCAAGATGCAGAAACTCAATCTGAGGATGATGTACCAGTAATCAGCACTTTACCTGAAAAATGTTACCAGTGTTCTCTTCTTGGAAAGCTGAAGTGATAGGGAACATGCTGCCAGCATTTACTCTGGACTAGGCAGTGATGTTTTCCAGGCATGTAGCTAATCACCAAGCCAGTCTAATGTAGGACAGGTTAACCCTGCAGCACAAAACCGGAATCAACATTGGAAGTTTTGACTTTTCCAAAAATTTTCCTTTAGATTTTATCATCGCTTGGAAAGATTTTTATGTATGTTTATGTATCTAAATATCTCAAGAGCTTGTAGATTTTTTTGGCATTTTCCTGCAGCTGTGAATATCCCATGACTAAATGGAAAGATGTCCTTGCCTGTTGTTTGTTGTATGTAGTGCAGGGTGGTTCAGCAGTAAAGTCAGTCCCACACTGTTGCCCTGGTTTTGCTAAAGCCTTCTGTTTTTAACCTTGAAGTCAGATTCTTTCACACAGTTTCATGTAAATAATAGCCAGTGTTTACTTAATGGTATTTTCTGTTTTTCATTCCTTTTGTGATAAGAGAACTTTGATGAGCACCTTTCTTCTCCAGTGGCATTGAGAAGGAAGCGACAAGCTCTCCAATCCCTTGTGGAGTTGGAACGTGTATATAAATGTGAGATTGTAAATAATAAACATTCATTCCCTCCTTTCTGCTGAACCTGGCAGGTCTGAGAGCGTCTTTATTGTGTCTTCCCAGACACACCGCACCTTTTAGCACTCCAAGGACCAGCCACCATGGCTGGTCATTTAGACAGTGTCAAGGAACATCCCCAGCCACGGGAGCACAGCCACCTGCCCCGTTCAGCCACTGCAGCGCTCCTTGGTGGCACCTTTTCCCTTGTACCAACCAGCACGCACCTGAGCAAAGTCTGAGCATGGCTTGGGAGTTGATGTGGGACATTAAACCTCGAAGGAGGTTCAGGTGCCATCAGGCTGGCTCGGAGGGATGACCTAAACAAGGATGTTGTTGGCTGTCCCACACCAGCAGTGTCTTGGGGACACTACATTTACCTGGTTTTACTGATGTTACCTGGGAGTAAGAGTTTGCATGCACCTGTGACATCCCACCCTTAAGGGTGTCTTGGTTTGAAAGACAGGTGTCTGCTTAAGGAAGGCAGCAGCCTCCCTTGGAATGGAAAATGCAACTCCCCTCCCTCCGATTTTATAATTTTGAAATTAAAGGGCTTTCAGGCAAAGATATGGAGGATAGGAATAACAGTTCTTTTACTAAAATATATATAAATATATATATATANCCATTAGCAGAAAATAGTCCAGAGGGAGGAGGCAGGGAGCACCACCCTGCCCGGTCTCAGCAGCTAATGAAAATGGTAAAAGAATACTTTTTATCTATCTTACACTATAACCTATGACAAAGGGGAAGGGAGCACCCAAGATTTGTAGATGCTCCTGGGCAACAGGAACAGCAAAAGTCAGAGGGTCTGCAAAAACTCACGTTGGGAAATTACACACTTGGCATGGAAATTGGTAGGTTAGTCCCTGACCTACCATATAAGCACACGTCAGCGGGGGTTGGATAAAGGGGTAAGATGAAAAGGCAGTAAGGAGGAAAGAGAGGAAAAAGAATTCACCAGTCCTTGTTCTGGCATTGATGGGATGTCCAGGGTCCTGGGGCATGCTGCCTGGGCTTGGTGGGGGTACCTTTTCATAGATTGTTTTCCCTGCCCTCAAGACAGGGTTCTTATTTTCTGTGCAAATTAGTTCTTATGCATAGTCGATTGTTTCAGACTTTTATTGAAATGGTTAGGGGGGGCTAAAGGGGGTCTTGGGTGGTGTTGATTCTCCCCTACACTCCATGCTCACTTCTCAGCCTCATCCCTCTGCTTGCTCTGTGCTGTGTTGCGCTTATCTCTAGGAACTAGGACAAGAGTGCTTGTGCCATAGAAGTGCTACCCTACCTCCACATGGCTCCCTTTCCCAGCCTTTCCCACAGTCGTTCTTGTCTGCTATTTCCAACAATCTTTGGTTGGCTCCACAGCCATCTGGCTATCAGTATTTGAGATATACACATTAGTCCCTTACCTTCTTGGACTCTACAGCACTGGATGATTAACCTTGCTCGGAAAGAGAAGATTTAATCCTAGTTAAATTACTACAGTAACAAGGTTGCAGCACCTCCATTACCTGCAGTGCCCTGGGCATTTCTAAATGCCCCATCACGACAGGCACTGTCCAGATGCAGGTTGTTTCTGCCTGTCAGTGGGCAGGAAGGCTTTCCATCCAGCGGTCTCCCTCAGGACTTGTGCCACATGCCAAGCTAGCATATTTTGTAGCATCTTATCCATGGACAAACAGACTTTTGCAGTACTGAATGTGTGTGTGATGTGATCGACTGGAGTTCTTCATGAACATTTGCATGAGTGAAGGGAATGAACCTTCCTCCTGTCCCGTAAGCTGTGTCACCCCTGGGCTCACAGTGACACTTGCCAGCTTTGTCTGCTCACAGACAGAGCACACCAGGCTTTCTCCAGGGCTTAGACTTTCTCCTACACTGTAGACAGGCCAGCAAATTGGCCCCAAGACATGTCTCTTGGCTTTCAGCCCTTTCCAGCTTAGGAGAAACTAACAGATGTTCTGCTCGGGGTTCATTACAGGTTTCCAGGCAGGGGAAATTAGCAAAGTCTCTTTAGCATCTGCCTTTTCCAGCTGAGGAGGAGTCACATGCAGAGGAACTTCTCAGCCCTGCCTATCTGATCTTCTTTGGGCACAGATCCTTCTAAGTTCAGTGCCTAAACCCACTCCTGTCCCACTCCTTTGTCACTGTGCCAGCCCCAGCTGGCCCTGCCTTTTCTCTCTAGGGCAAAATGAACTGGCTGTGCTCAAGAAGGGTTGCTTCAGAGATTTTGCAATTGGTTTAGATGAGAAGTCGGAAAATAAAACAACAACCCAACCCTCTAAGGTCTTCACAGAATCGCAGGATGGGTCACTTGGGAAGGGACCACAGTGGGTCATCTGGTCCCACCTCCCTGCTCCAGCAGGCACAGGATTGTGTCTGGATGGTTCTGGAATATCTCCAGTGATGGAGACTCCACACACTTTCTGCACAGCCTTTTTTGGTGCTCGGGCACTGCCCAGGAAAGAAGTCCTGCCTCCTGTCCAGGTGGAACTTCCTGGGCTCAGTCCCTGCCCGTTCCTCTGGTGCCATTGCTGGGCCCCCCGGAGCAGAGCCTGGGCCCTGCTCGGAGCCTTCCCTGCAGACAGGGACACCCAGGGCTGAGGGCCCCTCTCAGCTGGGGCTCCTCTCGAGGCTCAACAGCCCCAGCTCCCTCAGCCTTTCCTTGTCAGGGAGATGTTCCAGATCTCTGCAGCCTCCACTGGCCCCGCTCCAGGAGCTCCGTGTCCCTCCTATCCTGAGGATCCCAGACCTGGACACAGCTCTCCAGATGTGCCTCACAGGGCTGAGCAAAGGGGCAGGATCGCTCCCTGACCTGTTGACACTGCTCTTCCTGATGCACCCCAGGATTCCATTGGACTTCTTGTCCCCCAGGGCGTGTCCCGAATGGCATGTCCCCACACCAGGTCATCTGATGAGGAGCAAGCTCATCATCAATTCATGTGACAAGGGCCCATGCCAGACCCAGTCATACAAGGAGCAAAAGAAACACCATCCCTTCTGCCAGGCCTTGCACTAATCAGGTGACCCAGTTACACAAAGAGGAAGGTCAAAGAGGAAGGTCTCTTCTTCCTCCTCTTCTCCCTTGGCTCTGTCACCTCGTCTGGCTCCAGCGCAGGCAGAGTGGTAAGGCTGGGGTTTGAGCTGGAGAGTTACAAGCACTAAGAGCAGGCAGCTGGAGGCATAGAGGGGCAGCTTAATCAGGTCTCTCCTTTGGCAAAGCAACATCACTAAATTTTGCTGGTGATGTTTCAGAGCTTGTTGGTTTTAAGTAAGTGTCTACATGGGGAGCAAACCCTTCATCAGTGATCAACCATTATCATGTTTGGTGGATTTGTAACACTGTTAAACCCATCATGGCAGTGCCTTAGCAAAAGTATGTTTTGTAATGTGACACAATGCCTTTGCAGTTCTTGCTTATTTCTAGTAAATTCAATATTAGCAATGACATCCATAAAAAAACATTTATGCCTCTTTCTTTCACCACCAGAATATTGCTGGCAATCAAGATGATACTATAAGAGTGTCTAAGAGCGGAGTGGTGAGATAGGAGATTCCTACCTGGGATGTGAAGGGGTTAACTCACATGGGGGGGCTCTGAACCAAGAAGGATATCAGTTTTCTGAAGTTGGTGTTATTGAGCCTCAAGCTGTTGGAGCTTGGTGCAGGAGTTATCAAGGGAAATCTGTAGGTCCTGTGAAATATATTGAGGTGGACAAGCTAATCACAACAAAGGTAGGGTTTGATGAAGTTATTGGAGCTTACTCTGGCTTTATGCTGACGTAAATTCTTCAGTGCTGAGCCACTGGCCTTATTACAATAGATGCCATGATCCTGTAAATGTTTGCACCTGTGAGAGCCAGACAGCACCGTGTCCTCCACTGCCTTGGAGCTGTGATGGACCTGCCACGACCACATGAAGCAGAGGCAAATGCACTGCCAGCACCAATGGGACAGCCTGGAATATATGTTTGCATGACACTGGCTAATTGCCTAAACTCCTGCTGCAGGCAGTGGCCACAAAGAGATAATTCACCTGTTCCTCTGACCCATTGCAGGCACCTGCAGCAGGATGAGATGAACTTCAGGTGCTAAAGAGAGATCTTTCCCTTTCAATGCCAGAAAGTGATAGGGAACAACTGATTTGGACCCCCAGCTCTACTGATTGCAATTAATGGTTTTTTCTTGGTGTCCATCAGTAAAGGTGAGAGCAGAACTAAACCCTGTTTAAGGAAGGAAAGGGTATATGAATTTGGTATTGTTTTTTTCTACCTGGAATTGTCCTTGGCCATATTAAGTGTGGGCCGCTACTGCATGAATCCATAGAGTTAGGAAACTTAGGAAGTGTCCAGGTATCAGAAAAAATAGTAAGAATATTAATATGGAAATAATTAATTCAGATTGTGTGAATGGAAAATGAAAAAAATTGAACTCTGGAAAGACAAGATTAATGGGATAAATTTGACATTACAACAGTGATCTCTGTATTGAGTCGGTGGCTGCTCCATATACTATGCCAAAGACAACTCTATATGGGCTACTTTTTAAATACTAACTGAAAGACTTCATGGCAAATGGAAAAATAATCCAACGAACTGTAATTAACCAAATTATATCATGGTGAAAACAAAGAAAAGATTAAACTCTCCCATTTAAAATTAAATCACATGCCTTGTAATATGACACAGATAAATACTTAACAAATATGGGATGCAACATCAGTGCCTATAGGCAAATACAGAACAATATATTTCTAATGGCAGACACTCAAGAGACTATTTATTTAAATTGTACGAAGATTTATACTGTACTAATCTCATTAGGAACCATACATAGGAAATATGGGTTGCAGCACATTATACGATAAAATTGGACCTTAAAAGATTATCACATTCATAAGGATCTTCTCCTAAATAAAGGTAGCAAGACACTTTATATATTGCAACGCTTGCCTGCAGAAAGTAATGCTGTTAGAAAACATTAATGCTGCCAGACTTCTTTAACAAGCAATTTGTCTTCCAGGATTCCTTTTTCAATTGAAAATCATCATTAACACCTGTCAGATCCATACAAACATGTTCACCTTTCAAATCATGTGACCTGGTTTTATTATGGCTTATGTGCGTTCTGAATTTGTGTCTGTGAGGGTGGTAAATTAAGTGAAAAAGTAAACCTTTTCTCCCACTCTATGATAATACCTACTTCCCGTGCTGTATTTTTCATCTGTACATGCTCAGCTGCTTTACCACGACTCTAATTTTGTTTGGTGAGAAAGCTGTAACAGAGAAGGGAACTCACATGCAAATTCCCCCATCAAGGCACTAAAGCCCAGGTTTTTGTGTTCTCTGGTCTCTGGAGGTAGGGATGGCACTGTTGTACCACTGCTGATGCCACTCTGACAGCTGTAGGTCTGGCACTCTGGGGTTGGTCAATGCCTCCAGGCACACTGGGCAAATTTATGATCAGCAGTGGGCAAAGTGGCAGCTTTGATTTAAAATCATATGCCTGTTTGAAAGGACTGAGGAGCTGTTCCTGTCTCTTTTATCAGCTGCCCATTGCCATTTGAAGGACAATTACCCAGCTGGGCACTTCACCCACTGTGGCACATTGCATCCAAGTAATAGTGATATTTTTACTGAACTGTCGGACACGTGGATCTGTCTGTCTTCATCACGCCACATCAGCACACTTCTGTGATTCTGCGATTGATTCTGATTGGGAAAAGAGGTGAAAAACCTCATCAAAAATGGTTTCTGATGTTTTTTTTCATTTAAAGTGAAGCTTTTCTTTCTTGTGTAGCACACATATATATCCAGAAAAATAAATTTTCTTAAGCAAACTGAGGAAAGTCTTGTCACTCATCAAGCATTCATGGCACTGACCTCTAGAGTTTTAAGTGATTTGAGTTCTCTTACACAAACTAGGAGGCAACTTTTCAATCAGCTTCTCTTTTTTCTTTGTAAAATAATGTGGCATTTGGCATCAAGCAAGGCATTTTAAATAGAGACAGCTGGTGGCAAGTGTTTTCGGGGAGAAAGCCTGAACTTGTGATTTTCCTCACTTTCCCTCATTACAGATTTGGTATCTTTAAACCATAACACTTTTTGATTTTTTCCCCCATCCTTTCCTCTATCTTGTGTTGGTCAGACTTGCTGGCTGGTGGTCAGCGAGAAGGGTTTGGGGCT
Organism: Platysteira castanea; assembly: GCA_013397175.1. Taxonomy (NCBI): domain Eukaryota; kingdom Metazoa; phylum Chordata; class Aves; order Passeriformes; genus Platysteira; species Platysteira castanea. Next base: position 600,864 of record VYXC01012501.1, on the reverse strand, counting down.
TAATAAACAATATAGAGGCCAGACTGTTCAGCTGGGATCTCTGGAGACAGAAGTATTGTAGAGGCTACACTGAGGGGAAAAACCCCCACAACCATGCTATTTCTGTTGCAAAGATATTTTGAGGTTCTCCAACTTGTAAGAAGGTTTGAGAAAGGAGTGTCTTGGGAGAGTCATCTGTGTGAAGGTACCAAGGAGGGACATCTAGAACACCTCTGCTCTCTGCAGGTTTTGATGGCAGACACATCTACCTGTGAAGCACAAGGATTCAGCCTTATGCATGTTTTTACCCACTCTGCTAGTGAGAGATTTGGAATCACAAAGTAAGAGAATCCAATCCCTTATCTTGGTTACAAAGAGGTGTTAAAGCTTTCATCAAATATAATAAATGAGATAGTGTCCATCTCCCAAAAGGAACACACATCATCTGACAAAATAAGCTGAGCATGGGAAATCTTTTACTGATGAACATTTTCAATACCAGATGATCAAGTTAGAAGGGGAATTGTGTGGGGTTTTTTGTTGTGTTTGGTTTGGAGCTTTTTGTTTATTATGAATAATTATCATTATTATTTATGGCATCATGTCATCAGCATCAGAAAATGGCTCAAGCAGCAGTACCCCCAAAATCCAACCTTGGCATCGAGAGGCAGTAGATTTACTTGCACAAATACTGTCACCTGAAGACACATGTTTCCTGTCCAGAGAGAAACCAAAGGTAAAGTACAGACTTGGTACAAAGTTCCTTTGACATTGAAATTCATTCCTTTTCACAGCCTGTGACATGCCAGTTTTGGCCATTGAAGAGTGTGATGCAAGATGCCACAGTTTGCTGTGGCTTCCTCTTCATCTGGGCAGATAGCCAGGATCTCTCTTGTAGATGGAGGTAAAAAAAGGAAAAATGAGTTTTTATGTGTCAAGAGCTGCTGGTTTTAATTTTGGGAAGCATATTTTTAATAGCAAAATGGTGGGTATAGTAGATGTATTTTTTCCTGTTAGCTTTTTTTTTTTTCTTTAAATAAATGAGCACTTGGTTATGGACAGGAGGGTACATGAGAGGAAAAGAAGGTGCAGTTTGTTTTTGAGAGGTTTTAGAGATGCTACTGGACTTTGTTTCAACGGGTAGCTTTAGGAACTAATGTTCCCAAAGTTCTTAGAGATAGAATAGAATAGAATAGAATAGAATAGAATAGAATAGAATAGAATAGAATAGAATAGAATAGAATAGAATAGAATAGAATATTTCAGTTGGAAGGGATCTACAAGTGCCTGGAATCTGCATAAGACTGGGTAGGAGATGAACCCACTGGATTCGTGAGCTGGACCCACGGGGGACCAACAAACACATCTGGAAGTGTTTGACCTTTGCATCCTTCACCCAGATGGCATCTCTTCACAAAAGCAAGCAGCCCAAACAGGCATTGTGTAGAGCAGCATCAGGAGGTGTAAACCTCTGTCTCTCTTTCCTCGGTGCACTGAAAGGCAGCATTTATCTCCCATAGGTGTGCGAGGCAGATGATGGAGCTCAGAACACTCCTGCAGATGGGAGGACGGTGCTGTTGACAGCGGCCAGAGGGTGGTAGCACTGCATAGCTCCTACTACTCTGTCCTCCTCCAACTAGGGTGAAAAAAAACTACGGCATTTCTTCATGTCTTGTGAGGAAAAAAAGAACAAAGAGGTGAGAAAAGGTGGGGATTTTTAAATGAAGAGGAACTTTTACAAAAACATCTCATTTTCCTAGGCCCTAAAAACATTATGTTACCTCAGACTAGTGCTGGTGGCAATTTTCAGAGCTTCTACTTTTTCAGAGAATGCTCCTTTTGATATGACAGCCACAGGCTGTCAGGCATATACTTTCTCTGCCGTGGCACATAACTACCAGAAACAAATGACCACAGCACGATAGTGGTCATATGCAGCTTCCAGGCAATTACAGGTCCTTTCCAACTGAGATTTTCTATTCCATTCTATTCTAGTCTCTTCTATCTCTAAGGACTTTGAGAATATAACAAAAATATTTGGTGTTGTGGAAGTCTTCTGGTATACACATCTCTGCATTTTTGTCATTGTAGGTTACCCTAATTTTTCTGAAAGTTGGAAAACTGAGGAAATTAATTATTGAAGGGCACAAACCACACAGCTAGCATCAGAACTATTGTGTGCACATGTACTTGTGCATACAGTGGTGTGTCTGACTGTTAATATTACTTAGCTTGTAGTTTAAAGCATAGAGGATCCAAAGCTCACAGCTTCCAAATGTCATTTTATGTGACATTATGTATTTTAGAGCTATAAAAAATAAACTTGGGCTGCTGACATCAGTCATCTTTTCTTTTTCTCTCCTATGGCACTGAGAACTGTGTGCCCCTGTCTGCTTACTCCCATTTCAAGTTGCATTTATTGTAATAGTTTAAACCAGAATAATGTGTTGGCCTTGCTGTGTGACCATAGGGAGGTGGCTTCACTGCTTTGAGCCTCAGTTCTCCCATAGGTGAAACAAAGCTAATGATGCTCTGTGGAGGGCTCTGAGATGTCCAGCTGCTGTGGAAAAGACAATAGTGTGATTATAATTACCCAGGCTCTGTAAGACCCCACGTTTGGTGGCAATTTTTTGTCTGTCTCCTGACACTTCCAATGCTGCCATGCACACTCTTGCTGTGTTTTCCCTCCCCCACTGCTGCTCTTTCCCCTCTTGCTGCTACCTCTCCTTTGTCCCACAGGCCTCTCTCAAGAAAATCTACTTTGTCTATTGACCTATTTTCCTCCTGTTGTTGGATTCTGATTTGTCACCGCCTTTCCTTTAATAACCCGTTGTATCAATAGTTCCTTCACCACCATCCCCTTTCCTGCTCCCCTCCTCCAAAGTAGTCCTTCAACCCTGACACTTTCTCTAAAAACAGCCTCAGGCTATTTCTAACCTTCCTTCTCTCACCAAGCTATTGAAAAATCAGCTCACTTTCTTCTCTTGGCAGGGAGGCTGCTGTGGTTCGTGGGAACCAGGAGCTCCTGGTTGGTGATGGTGGCACTGCCACTGAGTCACCACCCGGCCTTTAGCATGGCACTCGCCCCCTCTCCTCTCCTCTCCTAGCTTTAAATAGGAGCAGTACTTGTGTGCTTACCTCACATGGATGTTGTAAAAAACTTAATTACCTCTTGTAAGATGGTATCTAAGAGTGAAACGTGTCTTTATCTCTTGCAGTGGTGGTTGTGACCGCTGCAGTCTGCATTTAGTTCAGGCCCTGGCATATGGAAGTGTCTTCCACAGGCAGCTAAAGACTTCCTTTCTCCTGGTCACAAAGGTTCCTGTGCCATCGTCCTCTGACACAGAGGACTGGCTGCAGGGATAACAGGCAAGGAGGCTGAATTTCCCTCCAGTCAAGGTCACTATCCAGCCACTAGCTGATCACTCTCTCCCTCTCTCTGCTCCCCTGACATTGCTGGCGAGGCCTCTCCTGAACAAAAATCCTGGTCCTCATCTCAACTGCCTTTTCCATCCTCACCAGTTGCCTTGCTCTTCTCTTTCTCTACAGCTGACAGGACTGGTTCGAGCTGCCCTCCCTGCTCCTCCTTCCTGGGTGCCCTCTCAGCCTGCCTTGATGGGTACAACCCAAGACAGAGCCTTGGCCTTCCTAGGCAGCAGCTGCAGGGACAGCTCTGGTGAGCTGGTGTCCACCCTCGAGGTGGGAAGGGGCAGTAAACCACACGCTGGGCAGGCAGCAGTGGTGATCCCACCGCTGTCTAAGTACCAAACCAGGTCAGGCCTTGGCACACAGGTCCACCCACCTCAGCGCCTCTTCCCAAGCTAATATTGGGGTCAGCTCAAATTTCCGGTCTTAATTAGGCCACTCCCTACACACACTAAAGAAAACCATCGGCAACCTGGTCTGATTACTACCTCTTTCCTGGGAGAGGGCAATCTGTTTGCTGTGATGGAGGTGGCAGAATGTGTAGTGCCTGCAGAAGCTGCAGTCAACCCTTCTGGGTGCAGACCCGCCTTTGGGAATGGGAGATAACAACAGAAATAAAGGCCATTTTGGATCAGGACAGTCTGAACCCAATAGGAACAGAGAAGTAGTTTATCTTTTGTATTCTTCACCCAAATCTCTTTCTTTGGAGTGTATCTGTCTGTATCTGAGCTCAAGGTATAGAAGGACGTGAGGATGGAGTAAGGCACATGGGTGGAAACTGCTGCTCAGTCAGGGAGAGGCTACTAAGTCTCCATAATGCATGCACTCTAAACTACATCCATAAATGTCAGGCATGATTTAATAGGCCATAAAACCCTACATCATGATGCCACGGGATCTATTGAAAATAAAAGCAGATAAATCACAATTCTGTGCAACAAGCTGTACTCATGTTGCTTTTTTCATCTACCAGGGTTTCATTGTACCGTTTGCTGAGCATACACAACTCTCAGCCTTGAGTTTCCATCTTCTCCATTTCCAAGCTTGAGTTTTCACATCAGCCCACTGGCTTTGCAGCTGTGTGGTCACACTGCTGTAAGCCCTGGCCCCAGCATCTGCAGAACTGCTCAGAAAGGTGCTGAGCTTCCACAGGCTCAACTTTTTCCCCCAGGGACACAATACCATTATGAGCAGATTGACTGCTGTTGCTCATATAATATTATTCCTCACATTAGGTTATGAGCGTTAAATCTACTAGACAATTTTTATCTGGCAGGAAAACAATTTGTGTCACTCTTTTAACTGCCGGCAAGATACAGAGTTACAATGACGTAGATGACAGAGTGTGCATCACAACTTGGAATGGGCAGGACAGCTGTAGTCTTGTCACCCTGTGGAGAAAATGGTGCTGAAAAAGGAGGGAGGGAGTGGTGCGACAGGGAAAATATTACTAATAGAGAGGTTTGGGTTTTTAGACAAGTTTGCTTCACCTCTGCAGCTGAGGTGACTGAACTGGAGGAGTAAAAATCAGCCATAGTACCTGCAAAATGTAAATCAATTTGGACTTACCTGACACAGATTTTGAACTTTATCCCTTGAGTTTTTATTTTTTCTTTATTTTTGTTGAAAATGTTTTAGAGTAACACAATATAGCTTGATGATTTTTCTACTTTTACCTTTAGTTACATCATATATCTTAATGCTTCTTAATTTTCCTGGTCTATGTCATTTAATTACATATGAAATAAAAAGGTAGGTGGGAAGGCAAAAAGGAATAGAGAAAAATAACAGAGAAGAAAGAAGGAATTAAAGAGAAGAAAGAAATTTTTCAGGATTCAAAATTTGTGGGGGAAGTTTGAAAACATCTACTTTATAAGACAAAATCCGGAGGCAGATAAGAAAATGGACACACATACAATTTAAAGAATTTTCCAAAGTAATTTTTCCTCTCAAAATCTTGTCATTTTAAGGTAAGATGTAACTTAACACATTATTTTGAATTCAAGAGGTTGTAAATACTGACATACACTTAACTGTTCTGCACTGTGAAAGAAAAAAACACAAAGGTAATAGCTTATGCCTGAAATTGGGAGCTGGGCATCTAGTGCTTAGCAGAATTGCCCTCCAAAAATCCTATTTTTGGTAACCTTTTCTGCTTTCCCTTACTTACTGGTGCTTTGCAGAAATGATGAGCCCATGTTCACAGCAATTTCTCTGTGGCACCAGACCTTGGTCCCTGCTCTGGCTGCGCCCGTGCCTGACCCTGACTAGCACAGCCCTGCCCCTGTCACTGCACGTCTTTCGGGTGATGCCAGGAAGTTCCTCACATATCTGCAGAGATTTAAATTCCATTTAAACAACCAGCCCTGCTAAAGTAGGTTGAGTGGGAAGATTTTTGCCCGGTGCAGCCCAGCCTCTTACACCAGCTCCTCTACAGCTTCCTCCTACTGACCTTCCCCTCCCTGTTCAACCCAGGCTCAGGGGCCGCTCTCCCTCCTCCCAAGCGCCTCTGATACAGCCCCTGCCCAGCCTTGTCCATCTCCAGCCAAAGGCAGAGGTACCCTGCTGTTACTCCTTGGTCCTTGCATGCCTGCTGGTCCTCCCACACATTTTGCTGGGGCAAGATTCTGTAGTGGAAGGGCAAGGAGCAGCACCTGGCCAAGCCTCTTGTGTCTTTGGAGGTGAGCAAGAGATGCTGCCAGCATGAGCTGAGGGGAGAAGCTGCATCTGTTCCTTTGAGGGACCTCAAGATTCAAATTTAAGGTATCCCTGTCAGTCTCCATCTGCTTGCACCACAGTCGGGGGAGCTGAGCTGGCTTTAAACACAGGGACACACATGCACGAACATACAATGTATTCCTGTGCCTTTTCACAGTACTAAAGGCAGCTGCTGGCACAGTCAAAGGAGGGTGTGCCGTGACCTGCACAGCACAGCAGTGCGGGATGGGGTCCTTTTACATCTTTTACACTCTTAGCCCTGGAAGTTTTGCTTTGTGGCACCACACTGCAACCAAAGCTCTAGGAGAGGTAGAAAAGGACTTGGCTGTAACCGCCTCGTGGTGCCGCAGGACTGTTCCACGGTGGCATGAGAGGGGCCTGTGGTCCCAAGCAGTTTGAACTAACCTGATAGTCAGGTTTAGCTTTTGCCAGGTTGGTGTCACTGGAGTCAGCGCTCTCAGGAGCTCTGTCAGGGCCACTCACTGCCTCATTTTTACGTGCTACAACTTGAGCATATGTGCCAGGAGTAGCATTGTCAGCACGTGTCTAAGTAGTGACTTGTGCAATGGAGTCCACTTCTCAAACATGACTTTAAACTTGTCTCTCAGAAAATGCTGTGTTGCTTTGAACAACAGTACAATTCTCAATTTCCCTTCCCCTTTCTCAAACACAACAGTCCCACTTGGAGCAATAGAAAACTTTTTCTCCTATTTACAGAAGCAATACACTAGATGATTCAAAATAATACAATATGTGACAATGTGTGAGGGTGACGTGGCTTAGACCATCAAGAATGACATTCAGCGTTATTTTCTTTTGCATATATTTGCTGCTGGAAGAATAGGTGTCATACCAGGGTTTTTGCATTTCTATTTTGGCTGCTGTGGGTTTCTGAAAGGGGAAAGCTATGTGGGTGCCTAAGAAAATTGTACAAGTATCTTTGTATCAAAATGCCTGAAGCTTTGTGGAATGCACAAGTATTGCTATTTTGACTTAAAACCAAATCAAATCAAGTCAAAACAAAACAAACTTTTAATCAAAATTATTACTGGTCCAAATCCTATTCACAGAGCCAGACAATGGAATCTCAAGTAAGATTAGAATCTTAGATGAACCAATTTGCAGCAATACAAATAAAATGGATATAGCATTTCTCACTCTTAACACTGCAGACTGCATTTCATAACTGTTCCTAAAAAGTCAAGGATTTGGGACTTCTACCACAAGAAACCTGGCTGAATCTTGGAAAAAGGACTTGGCTTTGGTAAGGGTAAAAAGAATCATAGTGCTAAATATGCAATGGGAATCACTTGCACAGCACCACTGTGTACCAGCCCTCGTGGATTTCCCTTTAGCCCTCAAGACTAAAAAATCAGTTGCATTCTAACATCAACATGTCCTTGCATGTTCTGTAAATTTGCTGTTTCCTACTGCGTTTTGTTGCTTAAGAGCTTGATTCTGTCCCTCAGTCTGAAAGAGTCATCTCTGTTGAGGCCCAGTAATGTCAGCAGACCCATCAAGTCACATGTGAATCTGCTCAAACACTGGAAGACAAAAATAAAACTAATAATACAGATGAGGCAAATAAGTGAGCACTAAGTGAGTCAGTTAAGTTGTGCTGGGGAAATAGAAAGGGAAGGAAAAGATAGAGAGGAGAAGCAGTAGAATGAGTTAATGATAACTGGGCACTGGGAAGTAATGACTGGTTTGAAAATATAAAGAAGAAAGGAAAAATACTACTATGAACAAAGTCTCCTTAATAAAAGTCAATGATTATTGCAAACATCTGAGGTGTTGTGGTACACTGCTGAAACCAGAGCAACAGTACACAAGGAATGAAAACCTTGGCTTTCAGCTGGATGTAGGTACCCAAATGTCTAACTCCTTTGGGAAAAAGGCTTCAACATCCTTCCGGGACATATGAAAAAGCCCCTAGCCTAGCTGCTGAGCAAGTGCAAGTAGGAAGGCAGTGGGAGTCCTGTGGCTGTGAAAGAGGCCCAGGTGGCAGAGAACCAGTGGAAGCTGCTGGGCAGATGCACTGCAGTGGGCAGGAAATTGTTAAGTCCCAATGAAAAGGTGGTTTGTCTCCTTTGCTTCAGAGTTTGCTGTTTTCAGGGACAAACTTCAGGCTAGAAAATACAATACAAATACAACCTAAAGCCAGATTTTTCAGACCATTGTGAGAAAAACTTACTTCAGTCTGTTGGTTTTCTCATCCTGCTGCTGTGCCCCAACACACCACACACCTTTCCTTTCTGGAAGAGCCTGAAGCAAGGCAGGAGCTTGGCCTCACTTCATGGGCCATAGCACCTTTTGCCTGTATTAGTGCTGCTGACATCTATCTGAACAAAAAGTTAGGGGAATTCTGGCTGGAGTGTTGATGACAGGTGGTTCTGCCAGATCATAAATCCTGCTTTTAACTAATGGGTCCTCCCTGGAGATAAGCTAAGCAGTAGCCTCTAGGTGAGAGGGGAAGAAACTCACTGGGAGCCTGTTCAAGGTTAAATAGGAGCTAATGGACTTCTTTCCGCTCTGTGCAATCTCCATGAGGCACAGATCTAAAGGGGATATGACAGCTGGACAAGCTTCCTCCTTACTTTTCCCGAACAACTGTCCTGCAACCGTGGACCACCCTGCACACCAGGAGATTTGGTAGCATTTTTCTTCTCCTGCCCAGAGCAGCAGGCAGGACCTTAAAGTCTGAGGTCTCAAGAGACAGAACTAATGAGAGGAACTGCAAGAAATCAGGGCAGAGAAACAAGGGCAGAACCAAGCAGAAAAGCTAACACATGACACAGGGTTTGGCCCTCCTTGTTCAAAGGGTTCAAAGGTGTTCTCCTGTCATGGTGTACAGCATCTAGCCAGCATGGTTGAGGCATACCTGCTTCTGTTGGCAAGGGCACACCACAGGGTGGGGTGGGGTGTGTTTTGTCCAGCCACATTTCCTTCCCAGCTTTCTTACAGCAGCTTCAGTGGGTTGACTTGTGGCTGAAGAGGTGCAGCAGTCATGCCTGTGGCCTTCTCTCCACATTCACCACTTCTTTCCTTACCTTTTCTAGTTTCTAGTTTCCATCCTTTGCACTCACATTTAGTGAAGTATTGGAAAAAACAAACAGAATGAGCTGGAAGAGAATAGCTCTATAACAGGTCGTGGTCTTAGACAGATACTTACAACCATCCATACTGGTTGAGAGGCTTGAGAGGATGGATCAAGGCCCATATTTGTAAGGGCCATTAATCAAAGTGCGAGGAAAAGCAGCTATCAGTGATCCCAGAAGGAACAGATGTTGAAACTCCAGGCAGAAAAATGAAACTTGGGACACACAGCTTCACCACAATGTCTGTGGAGAAAAACAGATTGCAACGGCACCGCAAGAGGGAACACTGAGGGCACACAGGACCAGATCTGATTCAGAGCCATGGCAGGGGACAGATTCTGTGCAAGCCTTTGAGGCAGCCTGGAGACAAATGAAACTGTGATGGGATTTTGGCTGCATTCACAAAGGATCAGGCCCTAATGGTGGGTATCCATGGGCTGAGGAAATGATGACCATTGAATGGGTATCAAAGAAGACCAACGACCTAAGTGATAAAGTGGCTGCAGGGACTGATTAATGAAAGAAAATAAAAAGCAAGGATGGTAATGGCTAGGAAAATAAGTGACATCTGTCCATAAAACACAGACAGCCATCAAGGAGAAAAACTGTTAAGGGGAGCCTACAACATGGATGTAACCAGAAGGAATTGGGTGAAACTGGACATATGAAAATATAGGCCAAGTATCTTCCTGACCATGGGACTTTCTGGATTGTGAAACAGACTCCAAAAGAAAGAGGTGCAAGTCCCATTACCTGAGGGGTAAGAAAAGAGAAATCATACAAGTGCTGTAAATCCTCTACCATCAGGGGAGCAGAGTAGATGACCTAACAAATCCTTTCCACCTCAAATTTCTGTATTTGATATAAAGAATCTCAAAAAACCTCCAACTTGCCATGAGACAGAGAACAATAACCCAGCTCTTGGGGAAAGCCAGTGGTAACCATGTAGGTAAAGAGGCAAAATGTCATGGTGATGAAACAGAGAGGATAAGAGGGGAAAGACAGCCCATGTCCTGTATTTGGCATTCAGTCTTGAACCCCTCACTTTAAAAAGGACATTGAGGTGCTGAGGTGTATTCAGAGAAGGGCAACACGGCTTGTGGAGGGTCTAGAAAACACGTCTTACAGGGAATGGCTGAGGGAGCTGGTGTTGTTTAGTTTTGAGGAGGCTCTAGGGAGACCTCATCACTCTCTACAACTCCCTGACAGGAGGGGGCCAATCTCTTCTATCATGCCTGTAGTGAGAAAATGAGAGGAAATGGCCTTAAGCTGAGTCAGGGGATTTTTAACTTGGATATTAGAAAAAAAATTCACTGTGTGGGGGCATCAGGCATTGGAAGGGGCTGCCCAGGGAAGCGGTCGAGTTACCATCCCTAGAGGTGCTTAAAAGGCATCTGGATCTGACACCAAGTGATAAAGTTTAGTGATTTAGTTGATAAAGTAATGCTAGGTTGACAGTTGGACTGAATGATCTCGAAAGACTCTTCCAACCTTGATGATTCCATGACTCTGAAGAGCAACAGCTCTACTTTAGCAGTTCAGCTGTGTGAAGGAAGACAGTAAATATAAATCATATTCATTGTTGAGTTGGTCCTATATTAGAAAAGGGTCATTGGTTTCTAGGCTGGGAGGGGAGAGTACCTTCCCTCCCCCTCCCTCATTTAGTTTAAGGCCAAAATGAACCTGTAAGAGGCTGCAAAGAGTCGGTCCTGGTTTGCAAAATGGACCAAGGAGTGCCTACAGCAGTCTGGCCTCTTAGCCATGCAGGGGAAGCAGCACTGCACTAGCTGCCAGCACACCACGCTTAAGGCAGGCACCACGAAATGCGAGCTAAGCCTTGCTTTGAAAGCACCGCGGTTGGATTCCCTCTCGTTTGCCATTTTTGGTAGCACCAAATCACGTATAGGAGCCTACTCTATGCCAGTGCACAGCATCCTTCCAGCAGACTCCAGAGGCAGCTCTGCCTTGCAGTCCCACGGGTACAAAGCAGTGCTCTGCTCCCAGGCACCTTCAGGCCTTGCAATAAAGTGGGTGCACCTAAAAACCAGTCAGGACACCAAAAACTGCCCATAAAATCACAGAGAGACTTGGACGAAGAGATAGCCGAGGTATTTTTCACTTTTCCCCTGCTCTTTTCACTCCCATCACGAGGGCCGGGGCTGTACTGTCCAGGAGCCAGAGAGACACGGGCGCTGAGACCATCGCGGATGGAAATCATACACGCTCCTACCCGCTGCGGGTGATACAAACACATCCCTGAAACCCTGCGCTGGAGCCACCGCGCCGGGCTCCGAACGCCGGGCGAGGCCGGGCTCCGAGAACGGGGAGCGGGCCGGGCCGGCGGCGCCTCCGCGGACGCCCGGTGCCCGCGGTGGCCGCGCGGCGCTGCCCGGCCGGGGCTGTCCGAGCGGCGGCGGAACAAAGCGCGCTGTGCGGCGGAGCCCGCCCCGGGACCGCCG
>VYXC01012501.1:546174-588970 GCA_013397175.1 Platysteira castanea | reverse complement strand
CGCCGCGCCGCGCCGGGAGAGGAGCGGAAAGTGGGGAAAGCCCGAGAACTTCCCGTCTGCCCGCCCGCGCCTGCCCCGCCGGGCTCCGCCGAGTCCTTCCAGAGAGATGTCCGAGGCTCCTGCTCAGTGTTGCATCAAGGTAAAGCCCCGTCCCTTCGGCCGCCCGGCCCCTGTCAGCGCTGATCGCGTCCGTCGGCGCCTCGGGGCGGTGGGTTTCGCCGTGTTTTGCCCAGGCTTATTTTGGTGGAAGTAACTGTTTTTCCGTCTTCTGTTTTTTGCCCGGGCGGGCGAAGGGCGGCCGCGGGGGTCCGTTCCCCCTCTCTGCGGGGCGCTCCCCGCGGCGCTCCCGCCGCGAGCAGGGACGCGGTGCCGCGGGCTGTCAGCGCCCTGCGCTGCCCGGGGACACGGCGGCCGGGCCCGGCTCTGCTGGCGTGGCTTTCCACGACACGGAGCTTTAAGGGCGCCCCGGAGCCCGGCCCGGCCTCCCGCGGGGTTGGCTGCCCGCCGTCCCCGCCAGCAACTTCGTAGAAAGTTTCCTGCCGTCGGGGAGATGCAGCCGCTGCTGCTTCCACCAACAGTGGATTGTGAGGCTTGCTTTCTTTTTTTTAATTTTTTCCCTTAATAGCTCTATTAGTGCTATTTATTTTAGTGGCTGCAATTCCTGGCATCGGTTGCCGGTGGCAAGTAGGGGAGCCAGGGCTGCCAGCCCGGCCCCGCTCCAGCAGGGGCTGCGGGATGTGTTTCCCCGTGCCTTGGCCTGTTGAAGAAGGGCTTACCCCGGGAAGTTTATCGTTTTAAGTGGAGGCGGCATGAAGCTGAGACAATGGAAACAAAACTGAGTTTCCTTTTTTGTCCAGACCCTTCCTATCTAGCAGCCCACTGCTTTCCTCTCTCCTTCCCTCACCCCCTGGTTTTGCATTTTATTTAGGAGTCGCTTTGTGTTGTTGCAAGCCAGGAATCTCCCTTCTGCTCGTGACTAACTGTGCCCGAGAAGGAGATCTTTAGTGGTTGTCTCTCCCTGCCTGGAAGGAAGAGGTGACTTCCAGACTCTCTCTAAGGGAAAGAGCCTGGAATAAACACTTACTCAGCGTGATGCTCATTTGTTTGCTTATCCTGTGTACGGCGGAGTCTTGCGTTCTATATGGTGGGAACACAATTTGAAAACTTCTGGGTGTATTTTCTCTTGCTGAGTTAAGTGCAATCAGGCCCGTGTCCCGTGAAGTCTCGTGGCTTAGAATCTAGTTTGACTTTTCATAACACAGACAGGCAAACTGGATAACGGGGTATTGTATGCGTGTTACTGTATGGTGAAATGCTAATGCAGGCAAAACGTGTTCAATTAACTCATTGGATCCCTATAGATATATAAAATGAAATATAGCTGCTGGTTGTTTCTAGTAAACCCTGTCTTTTGGATGTGTTTCCTGGACCGAAGAACACAAGTAAATGTCGTGAAAAAGTGGTGTCATATGAGCTGTATTTGCTTGGTTCTGACATGTGTCATTTTGAAAATAGGAGCCTTACTTCTGCTGTTGCTGAAATCAACAACCATCCTGTTGATTTCAGGAACTGTAAAACTGGTCCTTCCCTAGCATCACGAAGGTATGTTATAGAATCGTACTGTAAGGAATCAACTTCTGGCTGGAGAGATACAAACAAACTTCTGCTTCAGTCTCAAAATGAATAAATGCCACATTTTCATTACATTTCAGCAGTTACTGGAAAACCGATTTTTTTTTTAAAAAGTGACCAATTCTAAACATCATGATCTAAACTTATTTTTTAATGTATCGTTTGTTTACGTGTAGAAACTGCTGTCACTGGCTTCTCTGTTACTGGTTATTTTATTAGTTTCAAATTTTAAATTTAAAACTTTTTGAACAGAAACGTGAGCTTCAAATGAAAGCATTTCTTCACCAGTCAAACCATTCTGGGTAGCTTTCCCTTCAGCTTTTCTCACTGTCATTGGTTTTTGGATGCTTTTTTATCCAGTTGATAAAGGTGATTATATTCAGCAGCTGGATTTAAGAGGAGCTGTTTAAATGGTAGTTGATTATATGAGTGCAGCTGATAGTTTCTTCAGTATTCCAGTCTGGCTCATGGCGTGGAATGTGATACCGAGGCAGAGGAAAAAGCTCCACAGGGTGCCCCAACTTCGCTACCTTGTTCTGAAATGTAGGCAAGTGTTGTGCTACACAGGTGTCACAAAGTTTAACTAGGAGCCTGTGAACGGGAAGCAGTGGTGCTGGTGGATGTATTTTCTTGTTTTCTTGTTCTTTTGTTTTTTTTTTTCTCCCCCTTCCTCCTCGAGTTTGGGACAAGGGTGCAGGCAGTAAATGCCACAGCACCTGGGGTGATGAACGTGGAAAGCGTCAGCAGAGAGGGTGAAGGCTGGTGCTTTGTTTATGCCCGAGCTGCTCAGTGCACAGTCTTCCCATCTCATCATGTTAGAGAAATGCTCTAATCAGATTTGGAAAACTTTGAGGAGGTGAAGGTTTGGTCTGTATTTTATTACTGGTAGTCAGTATAAGCTTGCTGTAATATCTTGGTTGGTGTGAAGTAGTTATCAGTATGTATGTGTGGTTGTATATTGATGTGCGCTTGCTTTGCAGCAAGTATGTGCTGGCTGACTCCTCTGAAAGATGAAAAATACCCTGCTGATAGCCAGACTTTGCCAGCACTTGGGTGTGTGCTTGCTTGGCCCATGGCAAGCAGACCCACTGGGCAGTCGTGGCTGGGAGGCTAAGAGTGTGCATAGGGTCTAAAGCTGCAGAGAGAACTCATCCTGGGGTTTAGAAAAGAAAACCTCGGGGGTGAGAGATGAGCATGAAGGTTGGGCCTTCAGTGTTTGCTACAGCTTAAGGTGTCAGCATGCTCTCTGCGTGGACTGGGAGGCTTTGGGGTTGTGGTGAGCTCCAGTCTCGGGGCTTGAGGGCTTTGACTCTGAGGTCAGCTGGGAAGGGGCATCTAGTGTGGTTGTTGTAGTCAGACACTTTTTTCATCTTCTTCCATAGATGGAATATCTGTGTCAGTAGTAAACCTGTTCCTCTGATCCTGAGCCACAGTAGTTAGCTGATTACATTGTTGTAAATACTGCCACAACGTTGGCACTCATTACAGTATTGGCAAGTGATCCTTAAGGCCTCACCTCTCCTCCCACGGATGGGAGAATTGAGGCACCAGGGGAGTGTAAACATCTTGGCAAAGACTAATACGGGAGCAAAAACTCAAAGGGAGACAGGACTACCAGTTTAGACACAGATGATGATTTTTGTGATTAACTAAGGTCTATGTAGTGATAAGTTCTGTTTAAAACCTTGCCTGGAGCTTTCTGATTGTCAGGATCTCCTTATTTTTTGCCTGAAATGAATATACCTTGAGAATATCGCTGTGGCATCATATGGAGATTCAAAATTCAGCAGGCAAACGGAAGGCTTCCGAAGGGCACAGTTTAATTTGTTTGTTTTAGTTTTTATAAATATGACACTTTCAGTTGCTTAGTCTGACTTGCCATGTAACCCTACAATTGTGCTAGCACAAGTGTGAAGTTGTGGGGGAACTAAAACTGGGGATATGAGGACAGATCAGCTGCTTCAAATCTTGCAGACCAGGACTTCTCTTAGCCTAGGGTCCCTTGTGTGCACCTGGCTGATGCTTGAGCTGAGAGTGCTTTCTGTGGGCAGCACTGAAGGCACAGAGCCTCACTGCGACTCAGGTTTCACAACTGGTTTCAGTGCAGATTTTATGTAGGTGCACACCGGTGGATATGTGTGCTCTCTCTTGTGTTGAGCTCGATGGGGTGGCTGCAGGAGTCAGCACAGGATCCTGAGATGAAGGACTTCACAGAGCGCTCATTTTGGATTGGAGGATGTACTTTGTTTAAAAAAAGGCGGGGGGAAAAAAAAGCTGAAGGGCAAAGAATCAGTGTAGTGTTTGAGGTTTCAATCTTAAGTGGCCTCCCCAGATTGACTTAATTTTTGGGTGGTGGGTTATGTCTCCTGATACCTCATTCATGCTGTTTCTGCAAAGAGCCCTCTCCCCCTGAAGGCTTCCCATGGTGAGGGACTGTTCAGCACCACATGGCCAGAATCCTGTTACCCTCAGCCAAGGCTGAGTATTTGTCAGTGCAGAGCGTGTTCCTTAATGTTTACTTGTGTACTAGGAGGAGAATGATCCTTCTTCTGTTAGTGTCAATGACAAAACTGTCATTAAATTCAGTGGTGTAGGATTGAATGGTAGAAGACCAGTGTTTGGAAGTACATACTACTTAACACCTGATTAATCACTTAACTTCTTGGCACCAGGTAAATTGAATCCCTCTGAAGCAAAATTTTACTAGCACTACCCCAATTAAACACTGGTCATTAGCATTCACTGTGTCATTACAGGTGAAGTCAGTTTCCTGGGAGGCAACCCATTAAAACAGCATCTTGAATCTGAAATGCCTCAGTGAAACGGAGGATACGTTAATGATAATTTATATGCATATTGCAGCATGCATCCCAAAGTGCCTTTTGGAGGGAGGCGACTAAATGATGCTCTGCTGATAGAAATGATAAGAGGGAGATGAAGTCTTGTACAGTGACACAGAAGGAATCCTTCTGCCTTTTAGAAAAGTTATCTGAGTCCTTGAGTGCTTGTGTTCTGAATTCTTCTGACAAAAGCTCTCCTAATAACCTGCTTACTGCAGGGAAGGGAGAGAGCTAAAGTTAGCTGTTGTTTTGGCCAGTAATGTAGTTTTGACCTACAGTCCAAAAACTGGCTAATTTGTTTTTGGGGTTTTTTTTGCATATGTTTGTTTTGGAGTACTTGTAGTTCACTGCCTTTAGCCAGAGATGCCCAGAGTACCAGCAACTCAAAAGCCAGTGCTTCTGAAACTGATCGCCTTGGCCTTTGCTTTCCCTATCTGTGAAACAAGTATAAAATAATAATGAACTTACCTATGCAGGGCAGTAGCAGGGCTAAATATTTGTAACGCAGCATGGAAACAAACTATGTTTATTACAGAAATCGGGGACAATGATCTGATTTGTACCTGACTTTTTAGTTCACGCTGTATTTTGAGGGCAGGAGTGTGGTGGTAGTTGTTTGGCTGTTGGCTTTTTTGGTGTGGGCCACCTACCTCTGCTGACCAGTCAGAGAGAGCAAGATCTTAAAGCTTCGGTGTGTCCTGATGTCTGGATCAGCCACACGTGGGCAGGGTGGTGTTTCTGTGCCCGCAGCCTACATGGAAGGCGGCTTTGGGAGAGGCTGGCACGTGTTGCTGCTGTAGCTGTTCTGCCACAATCCTGCTCCTGGCCCAGGGCAGGAGCACCTGGGAGGGATGGCAGCCAGGTGTGGCTGCCAGAGCTATCCCCACCACCTTCCCCTGACCACCACCCTTCCCAGGGCTCCCGGAAGCTGGAAGCAGAGCAGGCTGCATACACAGTTGTTCCAGGTGTTACTCTTTCCCTGGCAAGGGAGGACCCCCTGGTGAGGACAGTGGATGGTGATGAACTGCTAGCATTGCCACAATTAATTTTTATGTTGCAATGTGTCCCTGTGCCTCCCAAGAGAAGAAGGCTGCCTAGAACAGCCCATGGGTGGGATGTTCCTCTAGGCAATCGTGAAGCAGCCAAACCAAACCCAGGTATGTGCTCAGGTTCACCCTGAGCAAAGAGACCAGAGGGGCCACCAGAGCTTCTGTGTGTTTAACAGTGGAGTTGTGGCAATTGATTCCTACTAGTGTGCGTTATGTTTTAGGTTTACAACCCATGTCAAATTTAGACCATACTGGTTCTATGTTACTGAGTTGTCTTCAGGCAGTGTTTTGTTGAAGCACAGAGGAGAATTACACTCTTCATCTACTTTAGTAACATGTCGGTCTCAAGCCTAGATTATAGTGACCACTTTTCCTTTTTTTTTTTTGTTTGTTCAAAAATGCCACTGCTGGCAGGACGATAGATGCAGAAAACTCCAGCCAAAGTTAAACTTGTTTATGGAATGTCCTGGAGCAGTGGTAAATAAAGGATTTGGAAAAGGGTTTAGCTTTTCACTGATAGATGGTATCATCTGCTGTAGTGCTACGGAGCTCCAGAGTGAACGGGGTGTAGCAATTAAGGAAAGCTATAAACGATTCTTCATCTAAATGATTTTCCAAAGGTTATTCCTTGTTAAGCTGCATGCAGTGTCTTTGCTTCCGTGTTGTTCTTGTATAGTTTGCAAAAAGTGTCTTGGTTAAGATAGTCTGGAGAGAAAAAGGGTATGAAGGAGATTCTCACTGTGGTGTGTATGCTGATGTTCTCTGGAGTGTATGCACATAGAAATAGGAAGTATTGTAAATAATTTTATAGATGTGTATAATGCCAGGAGTAGCATTGGGTGTAACTGCAAGAGCTCTGTTAGTACAACTCCACAAAAATACTTTGAGTGTGACAGCTGGATTTCGCGTATTTAACTATTAATAGCTGCTCAATATTAAATCCAGAGTTTGGATGTTTAATTTTAAAGTAAATTTATATATGGTTATAAATAGGAACAATGAATGATTTCCTGGGTTTTTTTGTTTGTGTCTGCTTTTGTTGTAGGTTTTGTTTGGGGCTTTTTCTAGCCAGCTCAAATAGGGTCTGATCAAGAAATTGTAAGTTATTTGTTTGGGGAGTTTATTCTGGAGAAAACGAACTGGTATCCACTAAAGAGTATCTGTAAAACTGATGAAATGAAGCAGAGAGTGAGATTCTTTATATGGTTCGAATTTCAACTGAATATAGCTGAAGTGATTTTTTTCATTATGGCTTCAGTGGGATCCTCCAAAACATCTATTAACAGAAACTACGAATGTTTTCTACATGGTCTGGGATTCTGTGGAAATCTATGAGCCTGGAGTTCTACTAGGTAAATGAAATGTCTAGTAACAGTGCCAGAGATAGCAGTACTAAAATTCAGAGATGGATTTATCTAGGCCACAACAACGCATTCTGTAACTGCAAACCACACTTCCCATTTATCTTCCTCCTTTTTTTCTCACAAAGGATTTCACATAAAGGTAGTTTCCATCATTGATGGAGCCCCAAGAAGTTCTGCTGATGATCTTGGAGGCCAAATGCAGTGATCCCAGCATTTCCAGCAATACTGAGGAGCCCTTTCCTGACTTTGTAGGAGGTCTGTGTTGTGATTTCCCCTCTCCATGAGAGAACTAATCCTTTTTTTCTCCTGGTGGATAGGGACTAGAGATAGTTGTTTTGCTATGTTCCCTCCTGAATGGCTTGTTCTCATCTTTCTACCTGCCTTGTGCTTTAAAACACAGGCAAAGCCAAGCATTTTCTGACCTGGCCAAAGTTGGGCTTTGAGCTGGTAGGGTGTGAGGAACTTCAGATTCTGGGCTGAGGCTTTTGGTTCCACTTGTCACTGGACACTAGTGGAAAAAACATTTCTCGGTAGATGAATCCTCCCTGCCACATCTGTGAGAAGCTGCTTGGATGTTTCTGGTGCGCACCACTGTAAAAGACTGGCTGCAACTTAGAGCCTGCAGAGCAAAGGAGGTAGTGCTGATGGGCCGTTGTCACCTGTGCCACTGCCCTTCTCCTGTGGTGGCTCTGGTCCCAGCAGTGTCACTCCAGCTCCAGAGGAACAGCTCCCTGCAGTTCAGGGTGCCACTGCTGAGTAGGGCAGCCTCGTGGAGACACGTGTAGGTGTTGGATGTCCATCTGGCATGGATGCCCATGCCGTGCTGGATTCACACCTGAGTGGCAGACCCACCATCTCCCCGGGGGTGAGGAAATGCAGGGCTGGACTGCTTTCATAGAGGGATGAGGATGCACTCACTGCTGCCAGGGGTTCCAGGAAGGGCACCAAGTTGCAGGAACAGGAGTGTTGAAGGGTATAAATTTGCCTCTCAGTTGGCAGACTGGGTGGTTGTGTCACTGTCTTACGGCTTGAGCAAATGTACTCTCTGGAAGAGGACTCGGGGAAGACTCTGGGAGCAGCTTCCAGGAGAAGGCTATGGGATATAAAATGTTTCATGGCTTGTGGCTTGAGATACATATCACACATTGCACAGTCAACACTGGGCTCAAATACACTGGAGGTGGTGTCCTAGCAAACTACCTCACACCAGCTGAGTCATCAGACCCATCCATGACTGACCGTGTGCTGGCTTCTATTACCTCCCAATGGGGACAAATTACAACCTCAAAGTAAGAAGAGAGTGAATTAATAGTGTATGCAGAGCCAATTAGCACAGCCTAGTGAACCATGTTGACAGGCAGTGGCTGCAGGCTTGGAGAAGTGGGCAGAAAGTGCAGGGGTAGGGGTTTTTTTCTTGGTAGTTTTTGAGTGGGGCACTTTCAAAACTTTTCTGCTTAAGAGAAGCAGTAAGGTCTCTTTGAGCTGTTCAGTACTGTTTGGTGATAGACCTCCCAGAACTGGTCTGGCACCTGGTATCATATTTTAGGAAATGGTTTGGTTAGTGAATGAAAGAGAAAACTGAGCTCAGTTTTCAATTTGGGGTGAAATAGGCAAACAAAACCACAGTGGGAAAGCAACAGGGAGTAAAATAGAAATTATCTGTATATTGCAGTTTGAATCTGTGCTATGTATCAGTTCTGATTACAGTGTGCCTTTCTGACTACTGATAAAGATACAGAAATGTGCAGTGGGGCTGCCTGGGGAAGCTTCTATAGGAAGACAGGCTACAGTGCTTAGGACTTTTTGGTTGGAAAGGAGACTGCTGAGGGAGGTATAATAGAAAACTGTAAAATTGCACAGCAGTGTAGTAAGGAGAGCAACTCCTGATAGTTCAAAGCTAGAGTTGGCAATGAAATTACTAGCCACGAAGATTAAAACAAGTAGTTCTTCCATCTGTGAAGTTATGGAATGCACTGCTGCAGGGTGGTGTGGAGGCTAAAAGTGCAAATGGATTTTAAAAAAGAGGGTAGATGAATATGGGAAGGATATTAAGACTAACAGCCTGTGGGGAGGGGAACCTACCTGTAATTACCCAGGGGAAAGTTTGTTTTTCTGTGTGCTAAGCCTTTCCCAAAACAGAGGCTTCTTTTGGGGATAAGATCATAGGCTTGCTCTGATGATGTGTAGGCATTCAGATGCTTCCATATAAAATTTTGCACCCTGGAAGGATGATCTTAAGTGCTCTTCCCCTTTGGATTCTTTTCTAAGTCCCAGCCCCAGCAGTCTTGATTTCAAGAAGAGTAGTTAATTGTTAATGAGAAGGGAGATAAGGAAGGGTTGGTGTCTGTGACTCAGAGACTTGTGAAGTCAAGGTTGCTTGGACTAGCAAGAGATTGGCTTTGCTTCTGTATTTACCCAGATTCAAATGACAGAAGGGAAAACCTTCAGGGAATAACCAAATTTGGAATTACAGGTCAGCTTTTGAAAAAGAGAAGTTTTCTGGTTGTGGGGGAGACAATTGTTTGCTTCTGAGAGCCAAATGTGGGTTACCCGTGCTTTTCCAAAGGTCTCCCAATTCCCATTATCACCCATGTGAAATGTGTTCCTGAAGCAGTAACTCCTTTTCATGTGTGTGACAAATGGGGTCCCAACTGGAGCTTGTAGCAATGGGCACTGGAGTTGCTGCTTTCACTGCCTGGCCAAATGTTGCAAACATTCACCCAACTGTCTCACTTAGTAAGAAATGCTGTTATTTGTACAGACCTTGCATCATGCTTTGACTGTGTTTGGGGTTTTTTTTAATGGCAAACAGAAGAATGGCTATACAAAATCAATTCTGGTATTATTTTGCATGTGCAGTTTTTAGTTATTTTTCCTAAAGAGAGAGTGATTCACAATATTGGATAGCCATTAAAATGTATTGATGTGCAGCTAAAAATGGCTTTTAACCTAAATTTAGTTTTCCTCTCTGCTAATCTATACAATGTCCACAAATATCTATTTAAGTAATTGGATAGCCTCATAAAAATTTAGTTAGGTTTTTATTTTGGCAAATAACAAATCACTGTATTTGCTGAATGATTGATTTTTTTTGGTAATAGTTTTATATGCTGTTTATGATTGGCTTTGCAGTGAAGTGTAATTACAAGTGCAGTGTCCTGCATCAAAGCCTAAGCATTAAAAGTAGTTCTTAAGAAGAAAAAAAGATTTATAATTGTACATGAAATGGAAGTATCTGGTGCATTTTGAGGTAATATTATGTAATAAATAACAAGCTTTTTTCTTAAGCACGTGAATTCTCATTTTTCTAATCATACTGATTGTTTTCTGCCATGTTGATTTAATGTTAGTAGATTTTGTACCCTCACCTTGAATTTCTGTTGACTGGAGGAAGGAAACAAGCTTTGTTTCTGCAGCCCTAAAGCATTTCTCAGCTTTGGGTGACCTAGTCATTGTAGTGAACTAATTGACTGAACTGAAAGAAGAAAATCTTTTCTCCGTATCTGTTACCAGAAGCTGGCTTGGCTCTTTGACAGGCTTGGGCTCTGGAGGTAGAATAGTGGGTCCCACTCATTTGAATGTGCTTTGGCCCTAAGTATTGTGCTTGGGATTTATCTTTAAAATTATATTCTACTATTATAGTTATAACTGGATCTCAATACACTCTAGTTTCATGTTTCTTAGTTTGTTTTAAATGAAAAAAAAAACCCAAACCCCTTAAAATTTCAGTTTTTAAAAGAAGTGGCCTAGAAAAATTGTACATGTTGAGACATAATGCTTTGAATGCAGTGCTAGTCAGAATCTCTTTTTCTCCTCTGCATGTTACCCTCTATACTGTGTTCTCATTTAATGTTTTAGTGGTGAAATCCATCTTCCTCAGCCCCACAGAGTGCTGCAGCAATGGAAAATGAGCTGATGTGAGAGAGATTCCTCCAGTTTGGCGTGAAGGTTTGGCTTTGCAAACAAGCAGGGGAGCCATCCTAGCTGTAGAACAGGCTGTTGGTTCCAAATGAACCCAAACCCCTTATGGCAGGAGTGTTCCTGGAAAGAAAAGGCTCCAATGAAACACATTTCAGCTCGTGTCCTGTAGAGGTGTGTGTGCTTTCCAAGATACTCAAAAGTCTCCGTTAGCTCCATGTTTTCATGTGTGTGTTGTCACTACCAGCTCCCTGTGAGGGAGGGAACCAGGATTGCCCTGCTTCACAGATGGGGATCCCAGTGGCTTCAGGGTGTCTCTTGGTGCCTGTGGGCTGTGCTTCACCAGCGTGGTGTCCTCAGGCCCTTTGCCTGCTGCCTGCCTGGGTCCCTCCTCACTGCTGGCTTGGCAGGTGATGCTCTGCTCATCCCATCACTCGTGCTGGCTCTTCCTGCTTGGGGTGAGAGCCTCACGGCCCTACTGCATGTCCCTAGGAGGGGAAGGCTTATGTCACCATCACTTCAGCAAGTCGAATTACAAGGTGAACTTAAATAGTGATGAAGGAGAGGTCTGTTTTCCTTCAGTCTAGACTGGGGTTTCATAATTCCCTGTCTGTTTCCCATCACTGGTCCACAGAGCACTCTGTCGTATGAGAAGTAGTTGTTCTGCTCTGTGGGCCTCAGCCTCCTTTTTGTTGAAGAAGAGGAAAAAGCCTTTCCCCAAGCCACAACTGAGATTCTGTCATTTTCTTAGCCTCAATTGAAAGACGAGCATAGGTAGACCCAGGTTGTTGGCAGATGGTTGGCACAGCAGCGAGGAAGGTGTGCAAGCCTTGGATCATAGACATGGAGGTAGCTCCTTTCATGATTTGCTTACAAAGGACACTGAATGCTGGCCTGGAGTGAGGTTTAGAGCATGTTTAAATTTAAGCATTACAGTGAGCCTATGCATATTTAAATCTCCATCTTCTACAGAGACAAAAACCAGCAAACCCCAAAATAAATTGAGGGATTTAATTAGTAGAGTTGCCTAGAAGGATAGCTTTTTGGAATGGAGAAAGTACTATTTTTGGGTTGCTTTCTATATAACACCTGAGAAACAGAGCCACTTTTGACTGACTGATCCTCAAAATACTTTTTATCAAATTACTTGCTCAAAAAAAAAAAAAATTAGTGGTTTGGTTGGCATCTATGCCTCTGGAAATAAATACATATACTTGAAAAATAGACATTTTTTGTTCAGAATTTGTCCTTGTGGATTTTCTGAGAAAACTTATGGCAGTCTTGAAAGTTCCAGTACACAGCTCACCTGCACGTTTTTGTAGCCACATGGTGGTGGTGGTAAGAGCTCAGGTGGGCAGTCTTGCACTTCAGGGTCGGAGCTTCTGTCTTGATTTCCAGCAAAGTTCCCAGGCTATGCTGCTCTCAGCCCACCCACCCTCTCAGCCAGACACACAGCAATTTAAAGGTATTTGGCACTGCTGAGAGGTGAAACCATGGGGAGGCCCTCCACACATGTGTAGGTAGGGAGCTGTTTGAACCAAACAGAGATCTGATATCTGTATTCCTGTACATCTACCCTAAGCTATGGGGTTGGAGGTTGCTGTAGGAAGGAAAACAAGAACCAGAGAAGCGAAGGAATTAGGAAGTGAGGATAAGGAGTTTGCTTTGATGAGCAGCAAGGCCTGTTGCAGACTCCTGTGGAAATCGTAAAAATTTACTTTAGTCATGAGAGGCAGAGGCAGGGGGAAGCGAAATTGGAAAAGGTTATTTCTTGTATGGGAAGAGGGAGGATCAGATGGAAGCACCTGGCAGTTTTGAAGAGTGGGAAGTCTGCTTTCATACAACATGCAGTGAGGTTACCAAACTTGCTGCCAGCAGGTGTAATGTAGGGCCAAACAGGGCCAACTGTTTTCAGAAGACAGTTCATACTACAGGGATCTGTCCAGGACCATTCATTGCAAAGAGAACAGCCGTGGTCCTTGACTCAGAAAGCCCCTAACCTGTGGATTTCTGTGGGTGTGTGCAAAGGATGGTTTATTCCTTGTGCTCTTACCCTGAGCATTTCCTGTTGGGTGTTGCTGGAAATGTGATATTAGCTTAGACAGACCTTTGAGCTGACCAGGACTACTGTGTTTTTCCATTTTAATTTAGGACTTTCATACTTTGGTGCTTGACTCTGTACAGATGCCTCTGACAAGTGGAAAAATAACAGGAAAACCTCTCATGTGAATCAGACCTTCTGCTCTGTTTCTTGATCTTGTTGTGATACTTCCTTAGCAGAGGTAACCTGACCATCTGAAATTCATGAGAAGAATGTTCTTCAGACTATGAAATGAATTTTGTTTGGGAAAATTCCTGGGGATTTTCCTATCCTTGACTCTCCTCCTGGGCTGTGATACTATTTATTGGCATAAAGTGCCCTGACCTATTTTATTTCTCGAGGTTTTTCCCAAGATTTGGCTGACAGAGGATGGAAAAAATAATTAGATTCTTAGATAATTCAAATGCTGTGTGCTGTGTCAGGCACACCTCTTCTGATGTCTGATAAGAGACAAGTGAACACAGTTCCTTGCAAGGAATTTTCTTTAGATGGCACAAACACGTAACCACATGACTGTGGCTGATGAACAGGTGTTACACAATACAGGGACAATTCCAGCACTTCCATTAATTTATTCCATTGGCATGCCTGAAACCTGCATAGAGTGACTATCTTGATTTCATAGTTCAATTTTTTGCCTTTGTCTGTCCTGACTCTTCTTTTCAAGTTCCTAATAGCTGAGAAAATTGAGAAGGAAGTGTTGTTTACTGAGTGCCTGGACTTTATTTTTCTACGCATAACCATTAAGAAATGAGCAAGCAAGCAGAGAGGACCTTCTCGTGGGACTGTGTGTACACCAAATGTTTTCCTTCAGTGCAAATTGAGCTGTTTCTCAAACGATGCTTGTCCTGTGCTAGTGCAGTTCGTGGGCAGTTAGAACTAGAGAAGGAAGCTGGCTAAAAAGGGGAAAGCTCCACCTGCAGATGCTTGTGTGTCCTTTACAGGAACCCCTGACTGGAATGGTGTCCTGCAGCAGGCAGGCAGACCTACTGTAACAGCCTGCTCTCATGTGGTGCATCATTGCCTGGCTTTAGGTAGGACTGAGTTGTGATGCTTGTGAAGCACAACTTGCTCACCTCTAATTCTCCTGAGGTCCTGTCCCACTGCACCAGCCTGGAGGGTCCCTCTGGGGACAGGCTCTTCCTTTGCTGCTCCCAGAGCCTCAATGTCTAAAGACATTATACCTGCTACCAGCACATTAAAACAGAAGCAGAAAGTCCCAAAAGATAGCTGAAGAAATTCTGTTTTCCCAGTGTTCAACACAAAGAAGTTAATTTTATCATTCCATACAAAAGCAAATGGGAGTATGTCCGTGTACCACATGCAAAGTCTGGACATGCACTTTCCTAACCCACAGTGCAAGCACAACAGTAACCTGATCCTGTGACCAAAGGCTGTATTATTTGCCCGGGTTTCATAGATAAATCTTCTATTCTAGCTCACTGATGTCCTAGATGTTTGCACTCAACTACCTAGCTCCTGAATTCCCCACTCAGGCTTTGGGCATTGGTGTGGTTCATGGTGCTGTGGGAATGGGGGCTGGAGTGCCATCAATGGACAGATGAGCTTACTGGTGCACTCTTGAGTGCAGCGCTCACTTTAGGCTGGTGAAGCAGGGCTAAATTTTACCATATCTGCCTTTTCTAGTGCTCAGCCCACCCTTTTCTCACCATTCCAAAAATAGCCTATTTGTTCCTCCACAGTCGTGCTGAGTTTTCCTTCATATGTTTGAAGCCACAGTCTTTAAAAGTGGTGGTGGCGAGGCTACTGGGAAAACACTACCCTAGGAGTCTGCAAAGTCTGTTTGTTCTTCAGGTCACTTGAAATGGGAGCTAAATGATAAGCCGAGTTTTAGAAAGCAGCAGCATTCTATCTAATTTTGTCCATCCAGTGGCAAAAAAAAAAAAAAAAGGTGAGGATTTGATAATTTATATGGCAATACAGTCATAAACTTGGAGTGATTTATACTGCTCATGGAAAGTACTTTAACTTTGATTTTTTAACTATGTATCAGATGAAAGGATAATCTTAGCCTGTCTGATTTCCCATTGCTGCTGGGTTGCACAGCATCTGCCTAAAATGAAAAGGCAGTGTGCAGACACAGCAAGCTCATGTGGCCAGGTCCATTGCCTGCCTTCCCTCCATTCTCAGTCTCAGGTCTCACCGGTGTTTGTTGTTAATTATTCTGGCTGTGGGCTTGTTAAGAAACCCTGAAACCCAAGCATTTTTCCAGGCACAAGTCATTTGTGCTGAGAAGTTTGTTTAACTAGTGACTGGCCTTCTCTTGTTTTCCCTCTTACTCATAAGAGGTGAGGATCTTTGAGCATGATGTAAAGAAGAGTCCTGTTCAAAATATGGTGAGGCATGTGAAAATTGTGACTTTAGCAGGGATTCTGGGTCTTTGTTCTAGGTTGACTCTGCCAATTCCTGAATTATAGAGTGAGGCTGGACACTGTCACATCATCCTTCCCTGCCCCGACAGTGTCTCTGAAGGAGTACTTGCTCATATCCAGCTTTGGGTTGGTTACTTCTCCACAAGTTTTTAACCATTCTTTAAAGGCACTACAAAAGTGCACCACTGTTATTTCACTGATGAAACAGTTTGATGAAGCTCTTAAGGTAAGGTGGTAGCACCCTGAAAGATCTCATTCCACCCTTCCCCTTTCTTCCCCCTTGGGCTGGCACAAATGTTGGGGTGGATGTGTGCACGACAGGGCAGCAGATCTGGGTGAAAATGGATGGCTTGTGTTAGTGCAAGGCACAGCCTGGTGGGAGCAAGCAGCTGGAAACATGGGGAGGGCAGGGCGTGGTTTTTTTGGTGGTGGTGCTAACAGATCTGTGATTAAAGCATTGATGACACTCAGAGTAAACCTTTGGCCAGATCAGTGTTACATGACATCAGAACCGAAGCCTTGAAGGATTCACGCCTACTTTCTTTACAAGAACTGTCCCTTCAGGCTAGATAGATTAATTACAGGAAAACTGGTCAAGGGTTTAGGAAAACTTGATGGTTCTTTTGCTGAGATGCCATCTCTGCTTTTTTTTAAAAATACACCAGGCATCTGAAGCAGCATGGTTTGGTTTGCTGTTGTAGGGTGAAGTGTGGAGCTGTTGCCTGGAGGTCTGAATGAGCCTTGTGGTACCAGTGTGAGGCCCTGCTACTGTCACCTGCAGCCTCCCAGTCATATTGTGACTTGCTCTGTGTTTGAGCGCACCATGGCTGAGTTGTTCAGGTTTAATGGCTTTAATAAAAAGAGGCACTTGCCCGTACTGAGTTTTCTGAGATCGACTGAGAGCACTGAAAGCCAAACCTCCCCGCTTGCATTGCAGATTTGTCTGTTCTGTACCACTGGTGCTGACAGACAGTCTGGGCCTGTTTAACCATGCAGCAAAGCGTGAACCCTCTCTGGCTCAGGGGAGGAAGCTTGTCCCATGTGCCTATCTGGAGGGCATTTCAGAGTTTCAATTACCTGTTAAAATTAAGTCCTCAAAACATACAAACATGGCAGTGATATGTTCAGTCCTTGAGCCGTGCTTACCAGAGCTTTCCTGGGAACTTGGTGTACATGGCCAGTTTGGTGTGAAAGGTGTCTATGACATCCCTTTTATGGAAATCTAGGCCAGCTTCTGTGCTGGCCTTGCAGCATGGTTATAAAATATACCAGTCTGGCCCATGTACTCATTATCCTGGACAGGGAGGGTGGGCTCGGGTTAAGGTTACTCTATGGAGATCCAGGAAGTTTTAGTCCAGCCCCTGCTCTGTCACTGTATTGTCTGTGACCTTGAAGTCATTTAATGTGATTGCCACTTCATAAAGTGTTAACACCTAGCAAAATGAAGTCAGATGAGTGGTGGAAACTGCTTGTGCTTCTGTTATACAGATAATTAATAAGATCTTGCCTTAATCCCTTACTGGATTATTAATGCTGCAGAATTACTGGTAGTAGGCCTCAGGGTTTAATAGCACTGGGGTATGATTTTGGATAGTTCATCCCTTCTTTTTTTTTCTCCTAATAAAACTTCTGTTGTGAACTCTTATGTGAAGAACTCCTGTAGATACCACTGTGCTGCTGTGTTGGTTGATGCACAAAAGAAGGCCTGAATCATGGCTAAGATAGAAAACTTAAAATTTAATGAAAATCAGTATTGAAATCTACTTAGTGTGGAACCAAGTTACCAGTTTGGTATTACCCCAAAGTTTTTGATTTGTATAGATTTTAATGAAATAGTTTCTTGCAGCTGATAGCAGTTTAGATGATGTTCTGGTGAAGACTTGAGACTCCCTCCAAAGTTACTTGAAAAGCTAAAGAAAATTCTGCAGCTAAAGGAGAAATTATGTCATTCTTTAAGACACAGAGATATTAAGACAATAGTGTTTTATTGGACCTGATCTCTATCCTTCACTGAATTCAAGAGGATTTGGCTGAAGCCTATAGTGATAACTGAGCGAGGGATGACTGATAAAGAGAAACTCCTTATTAGTCAGTGGCATTGGTCATAATGAAAGCTAGGTCAAGAGACAGATGATGTCACACAGGTAACATCAGTAGTTCTAATTCATTCTCTGAAAGCTTGAACACGAAGAAAGAATGCCTTTGGTTGCAAGAAAAGAAACCCTTAGAAGTTGTCATTCCTAGGAATTTATTAACAGCAAAGTCCGTTTGTCTGTTTAATTACTATTGCTTTTATTTTGAGGTATTCTCATACAAAGCAGAATGATTCAGCATTTCAGAACTCCATTCGTTCATTTGTTTTTTCCTGACTCAGCTTGAGGAAGTTGACTGAAAGAACACCTTTCCCTCCAAATATAGACAGACAATATGTCATCTAATAATGATAGTTTCTGAACAGCAGATGATGAGAGCAGCAGCAGATGTAGGAATTGGTGGAACTTTTTTTCTTTTTTTTTGCTGGCTAAACCAGCACACAAAGTTGGAAAACTTTAAAATAGTGTCACATACTGAGGGAAGGTTTGTATCACTCTGTCCCAGTAAAATACATTCAGAATGTCTCTGACAAATAAGAAATACGTGCAGGATCTACCTCATTAGTTTGATTGACTGCTGTAGAAGACATCTGTCTTCATCTGGCTTTTATTTCATTATCATCTCCTTGTGGGTGCTGGGACTGGATGAAATATCCAGTTGTCAAGTCCCTTTCAGGTGTCTCACTTGGTTTTGTGTCTTGTCCCATCTCAGAGGTGTGATTTCCTCCTTATTCTACTATTCCTTGCTGAACACTTCACACAGTACAAAGAGGTACTGAGGTGCCAAGGTAGGAGTGCAGACAGGTAGTGGTGTGGACCTGTTCAGCATGGACTCAGTGGATATCAGGCAGTGAAGAGGTCGGTGCTGAAAGTTTTTGTTCAGTTTAATTTCTTAAAGGGAAGTACCCATAGATTAACACTTCCCTGTGAATAGATAGCCATTTGTTCTTGGGACATTGTAATTAGTAGATAGAACTCCTAAATATATGAAAGTGAGATTTTATTTTTTTGTGGAGGGAAAGGAGGGGGAAGTGGTGAAAACAAATTATGTAAGACTAGGAATCCTTGATTTAGAAACATATCCTCCACAGTCGCCCTGCTCAATGTCTGTGCATTGCCCTCTCTTGCTTCTCTAAGTCCTGCTAGTGTTCCTGTGTCACTGCTGGTGTGGGCTCTCAGCTCTGGTAAGGGACAGCAGCTCTGACCTGACAGGCAGCTCCCAGGTATTATTCCCTTCCTTTTCGTTTCCTAGACTGAAACAGTCCATGTTTGCCACCTTGAGATCAGGCAGTTTTCCAAGCTGCAGCAGCTGTTTGTATATTCCTCTTAGTTTATTTGAGCTGATGCACAGAGGATTTTGGAGCTGCCCCTGCTGGGCTTACTTAAGTTTCTGAGAGTTGTCTTTGCTGTATCCACCCTTGAATTACATCAGCTCAAGCAATTTTATTGTGCAGTTCTTGCTCAGGACCAGAGCAGCAGACAAGGAAGGTGTGTATGTGTGTGGGAGGTTGTTTTCAGTCCTGTAAATAATAATAATAATCTCCAGCTCTTCACTGCTCACTTCTTTCCTCTCCTGTTTCTCCCAAAGATTGTTCCTGCAAGTTTTACTGGTGAGATAAGGTTTCCTTTGGAAGTTAGGTGCCAATTTGAGCTGCACTTAGAAGCTTTACAAAAAGGTTGTTGGAAGTCCTGAAGGAGAGAGCGCTCCCTCTGAGCATCTTGCCTGCCTTTGGGGTATCCCTATGAAGAGCTGTGGGTTCTTAAATGCATTGAGAAAGGACAGGGGGATCAGTTCCTGGAAGAGTTTTCTTTCCCTGGGGGGCCCTAGGGGAATTTTGCTTGCACTTGGAGCCACTTTGTGGTGAGAACAAATGCACCTTGCTCTGCATTTCTTGGAACTGGGTCTTGCTCACCATTTAGATCTCTAGTAGTGGTGCTCTGTGTTTCTGTGTACTCCTGTGGTCCTGCAGTGGTTGTGGATTTTTTGCCTCCTGTGGTTTGAAGCAGAGTT
Source organism: Platysteira castanea (assembly GCA_013397175.1). Lineage (NCBI taxonomy): Eukaryota > Metazoa > Chordata > Aves > Passeriformes > Platysteira > Platysteira castanea. Next base: position 569,569 of record VYXC01012501.1, on the reverse strand, counting down.
GCTCAGGACTCTGTGTGTGTAGGAATAGCAGATTAGAAAATGAGAGGTTGGTAGGCTCAAAGAGCTTCCTGAAAGTGTGGGAGTACAGGCCAGAGAAAGGAAGAGAAATCTTTTTGAAGCAGTATCAGTGCTTTACATGGACAAGAATAGCAGGCAGAGCGTATTGACAGAGTGGTCTGAGGATAAGTGTTGCTGCATAGCAAAGTGTTACTGCTGTAAAAATCACTGCTGTCCACTAGTGAAACAAATTCTTCCAGTGTGAGTGCAGTTTTACTGGTATGGTTGGGTTGCAGCACACATTCTGCTCACACAGCTGTGTTAATGTTAGTCAGACCTGGTGAACGCTGGTAAGTCTGCACGTGTCTGTAGTGTACGTGCAGCCCTTATAAAAATTATGGAGGAGGTGTGAGGAATGGCTCAGATCATGTCTTGTGGCACGCTCTGCCCCTGGGAGGAGATGGCTGGGTATTCTCTTGCAGGTCTGTAAAGTGTGTGCTTAATTACTGGTGCAGGGGTGCTTGTGTCCTTCCTGAAAACAATTCAACTCTTTACATGAAAGATGGTAGTGAGTGGTAACCAGGCCTTGGGTCCTTGGTGGAGCAAGGAAACATTTTGTTTCATGTTTTAGCTGCTATTTCCAAAGGCTTTACAAAGCAAATCAGTGTTTTTCTAATGGGGAAACTGATGCAGAGAAGAGCGGGAGTGAAAAGGGAACAGCTTATTTTGCACCTTCAATCCTAAAATGGGAATAGCAACCTGTTTTGCTTTAGCCTGGTGCTTTGGGCACTTGTTCAGCAAGACATTTAAGCATCTGCTTAATGATACGCATGGCAATAGCTCCCTTACTATTTCCTCTTTCCAGAGCATCATAAACAGTACTTCTCTCTGAACTCAAACTGTAGGGCTGTGCCCACTCATGCCAACCCATTGGAATCACCCAAGCTGTCAGCCAGGACACAGCTGGTGTCAACGTCTGGCCTGTAGAACCTGTCTTATCGTTAGGGATGCAGAAGGTGGAGCAAAGAGTCATCTGAACAGTGAGGAAATGTTAGTAGTTGGGTTGCAGGAGGTGGAAACAAGCTTGTTTGACGGGTGGGTTTTGGATGCAAGGAAGTTGAAAAGAAGCTCCTGAACCTCCAGGTGAGCTCAGAACAATCACAGAGAGACAGCACAGGGTCACCAAGCAAACACTTTCATACAGCGGTGTAATGACCCCTGTTAGTCATGCAATGAGCGTTTAAGCAGTGTAGTACCTCTGTTTAAAAACAAACACCAACCTAAACCAGCAACAAACCCCAAGCTAAACGAGCGATGACTGTTCCAGTACATCTGCTTGTCTGTCTTCAAAGAGACTTTCAGTCTTTGCAATTATCCTGGCATAAAATGTTTCATGGTTGTGCTAACAGGCTTGTGTCAGCACTGGAAGCTGCTTTAATGAACCCCAAGGTCTGACAGCCAACCTCACTCTTTAAGAGCAGCAATTTGTTGATCGCAAGAAAATTACCTTTTTCAGGATCTCAACTGGGAGCTGTTTGTGGGGTTGTGGAATTACAGTGCCTAGAAAGCATTACAACTCCATTTGTTGCTGTGTTCTCTTCATATATCACATGAGACACCATTCATTTCTCTAGCCTGAAGACCAACCTCAGTTCACTATATCCCTCTGGGCATGCTGATCATCCTGGGGCCTTTGCCACTGATTTTGGAAGGATATGATTCAGAACTTTCATCTGGGTTGGATTTTCTCAGTGAGATTGTTTATGAGAGAACAAATTTCAGGATCATATCCCAGGATTTGGTATACTTTTGTTTCTTTCCATCTATAGATCCAGGATTTTTGTAAGTGTTGCAATCTTAGCATCAGGACTTAATCTACTCTGATTAGAACCAATGGGAGTTTCCATTACTAATTGCCACTGACGTAAATTCCAGCTCATAAGTTAGGAATCAAAATGTATTATGTTATTGTAATATGCTACATTAAGTGGAATATAGATTTTATATGTATATATATCATAATTTTATGTGCAATATATGTTGTTGCTTGCCACATTTACTTTTAAGTAATGTTACTTTCTAAAATTAGAGACTACTGTAGACTATCTGAAGAGTTAGCCTGAAGTAGATTTTTCTTTTTTGTCCAGTCTTGGAGACAGCTGGATTTTTTTATGGGTGACTCCTTTAGCTCTCTGCGTGCTCCTCGCCTGTGCCTCAGTAATCCCTGCACTTAAAAAAAATCAAATTTAGAAAGTACTATTCTGTTGTCTTGCACAGGATTCAGCAGTCCTCAGACATCTTGTTCCACAGATCATGGGCACAAGCCAGCAGCAACAATAGACTGATGTTGTCTTTGATGTTTGGAACATGCAGATAACTTTGTTTTCACAGAGAAGCAAACCTATAAAGGATTGAAGGGGGTGAACTGATGTCTAAAGATGGGTAAAAGGGGCAACTATATGGAATGAGAACAAAAATTGGTCACTGCCGTAAAGGTGCTACCAAATTGGTAGGCCTTGGGTTAACATCTAATTTCTTTGTCAGAAGGGTTAAGATTTATTTAAATAACATCTGCATAATGATTTTTTAAATGGCTAAATGATTTAATAAAAGGTTGAATTAGATTTATTAAATGGTTAGTAGAAAGCTAGAGCCACAACACAAGGAATATTTTCTCATTTTACTCCCTAATTTTGGGAGATGCGCAGGGCAGACAGAACTGGTGGTTCAGACAGGGATTGCTCATCTCTGCAGCATCTCAGAAGGGAGAGTAATAGAACCCAGCTAAAGAAAGAACGGAAGATACCTCTCCCCCTTAGAAACGTACAATTTGTGATGCAAATCAAAGGGAGGCACATGTACCAATTTTGAAACTTACTCTTAGCTCACCCAGGTAATTGCCATACATGAGATTTGCATCAAAATTTTTGTTAAGCTTTCATAACCAGATTGCCAGAATTGTACAAAACTTCTGTGATCTAAGGTTCTGTAATTTAGGGTCCTGTAACTGTCTACTGAGATTTTCTGGACTTGCACTTAATTTTTGGCCAAATATAGGTTGAGCATCTTAATGACTTGAGGGTGAAATAATTGAAAACTTTAGCGTTTACAGTGATGATTATGGCTAAAAGACTAGAACAACAGCTCTTGATCTGAACATTCCCAAATTTGGAAGTCTGAAATGCACATCTGGTTAGAATTTTTAGATGGAAAGATTTTATCCTTATTAAAAAAAATAATAAATCACTGATGCTGAAACTTAAACGGTTACAAAATAAATCCCTCAGGAAATACAAAACGTTGTATGGAAGGGTTTTTTGTTTTTTTTTTTTGAGGAATTGATTGCAGTGCTTCTCACCTTGATGTTCTCAATTCACATTGTTAGTTCATATTGCTCGAGTTAAAAAAGAAGATGGTCACTTAAAGCAAGGCGCCGATCCTGGTTAAACAAGTTCTGAGACTTGGGCTGCCTGTCAGAGGGAAAGCCAAGGGTTAATGGTTAGTTCTGTCAGCTCTCGGTGCAGAGATTTGGTGTTCACACACCAGGAGCAGTTTTACAAATGCACACGGCCCCACTGGGTTTGGGGGATGACTCGTGCGTGAACGCCTGCAGGCTTGCGGCTCAGTTTTATATGATTTGGGGTTTTTTTAGAATCCTTTTCAAAAATACACAGGAATTAAGCAATTTCCTTTACATGGTGCCTCAGCCAAAGCCCACTGAAGTCACTGGGAAGACTCCCACTGTTTTTAGCTGGCATTCAGATCTATCTGATGTTCCTTACGGCCTGGGCTATTGCAAGTGTCTGTGGGGGCGTATAACTATCTTAGTTCTTCTAGAAGGGCTGTCCTGCTGTACTTCAGTTACCATGGAATGGATTGCCCACGTTACTAGCAACATAATTATTCTGGATCAAAAATACTTCAATTCCAGAATTGTCTCCGTATGGGGAGCTACTCTGGAATAAAAATCAGGCAGTGGCTTCATCTGCAATAGCTGTGCTCCGTGACTGCTTTCTGTAGGCAAGAGGTGAAACCTCTATTTTAAACAGAGGTGAAAGGCAGTAAAGTGAATTCCTTTATACGTCAGCACAGCCTGTCTTCTGCGAATCTTTCCTGAATTGTGCTTATTCCACTTTATAAAATGGAACTAAAACATCCAGCCTCCCCAGACCAGGTGTGCAGAAGTCCTTACTGTGGGCTCCAGCCAAGCTCCTGAGCCTGCATTCAGATCTGTGTACGTGCAGACTGCACTCACAGTGCCTGTGACTGGAGTGGACAGTCTGTGTCTGTGACTTCAGTGGGACACTCTCTATGTGCCAATCGGATGACAGGATTGTGGCCCCACACAAGTAAGGGAGCACAAGTGTTGCCCTTTGTTTAGGGATCAAACCTATCCACTTTCACATTTTAATGGGAGCCCTATATATGGAGATGCTGGAGTAATCTGGAGGAAAAGCCATGTGTCATTGCCTTTTCCCACTACTATAGATGAATCAAAACACTCAGTAAATTAACTCTTTTTATAATGTGTGTATAGGTCCTGTGATTGGACTTGGAGCAGACTTCAAGGCTGAGATTTTACAGTTTCTGTTTTTTTATGGATCTATCAAGACCTGCAGGTCTAAGCATTTTAAGCTCATTTTCCAAACTGCCATATTATTCTTGTCTTTTTATGTGTTCCGTTAACATCCTAACTTTTCTATTAATGTGAGTACTGGCGAATTCACTGCACATATACAATATTAATTCCAGACACTTCACAAGACGGTTTTTAGGCATTCACCCACATGATGATGTGTTAACTTCAAAGCATGTTCTTCAGAAATAAAGCAGTAGTTAAGCAAAAAAACAAACAAAAAAATTAAAAGGTTAAAATGAGACTTACTCAGTTCCTTTCTTTGCAATACATAAATTCATGTACAAATACAGAAGTAGCAGGATGAGTTAGTGTGTTTCCCTGCCATTTTTTTGTAACTACGTGTGCTGTTACCTCTCTGTAGCATGTTTGTTACATAGAAATAGAATGTGGCATTTCCCGTGAAAAATGTAGAAAAACCCCTGTTTTTCTTGATAGATCTTTCCTTCATAATGGAAAAAAAAAAGTTTTTATAGGTGATTTTGGGCGAAACACTTTTTAAAAAATAGATATAACAGCTTGTTTTGTTACCCACAAACAGAAGATCCGCCACTTCTCTCTATTACTTCCTATCTTCAGATCTCTGCTATTAGTCAGTCCTGAAGGCTCTTATCAATTAAAGTAGATATAGAAGCTTATCATTATTGGACTTGAGAAATCTGGTTGAAAACCTGGTCAGATATGATGTTCTGCCTGCAATTAATCCAGACTGAAGAGGTGCTGCCTCAAGTATGTATCACCATATTATTTGTCCCTTCCACCTCCACCCCACCTGCCTACAGAAGGCTCTTATTTGCTCAGCTTTGCGTCTGTAGTTGCTTCCTAATCCAGTTAAATCAAAATAATCCGTTCGGGATTTTTTTTCCTTAATGTATTCTGGATAGCAGATTTATTTCAAGTTAGAACACTGTCATTTTCTTTAAATGGTGAGACTCATCCCCTTCATAGTCTAAATTGTGCTGTGAACTTACACAATCCTGGCATGTGGCTTGAGCTGTACGGCTGAGGGACCATTCCCATCTGCCCACAGACTGGGTTCCAGGTTCAGGTAATTGAAATTAGCCCCATGCAGGTTTAATCATCAGGAAGTTCATTGCCATGGTGCATTTCATGATCCCAGCTCAGTTGGGCAGAGTCACCGTGCAGCTCCTTTCAAGCAAAGTCTCCTCTGCTGCTCCAGCACGTTCTCTCTGTGTTAATGTTCATTACCCTCTATCAGGCACATGCAACATCTGCTCAGCTCAGTGTTCATCCCCTCGCTGCCTGGCGTGGAAGTGACTGGGCTTCCTGCAAGGACAGGGGAAGGGAGGGAGGAAAAGAGCAAATGAGCTGGTGCAGAGCATCCCTTCTTCCAGGCCCTCTCTTATGTACTAAATTTAGCTGTTGTGGCCATGAGCAGGCTTGTGCTCGGCAGCAGCACAGTGTAATCCCTAAACCATCTCTGTTTCCTGCTGATTTCGTATTTTGCTAGGAAGGATGTGGCACAGGACGTGAGGCAGGATTAAGCAAGGAGCATGGGCGTTGGTGGAATGACCCTAGGGAGAGATGGGCTGGTTCTCTCTCAGCCGTGTCCAAAGGGAGGTAGCTGTGACCTGTCATGTAACAACAGGCTTTTCCTTCAGTGCTGGAATCATTCTCTTGTGCCATGGTTTAGTTGCCTCCCAAATTGCCTGATGCTGAACATTTATTAAGGACTCCAGGATCAAATGTTTGCGGTTTGACAGATGCAGCTGACACTGGTTTAAAAGGAAATATGTTGTAATATTTCCTCCAGAGACCAACTGACGAGAAACTTTGGACAGGATTTGTGTTTGATAAAATTCTGTTTTGACATAGTTAAGAGGGATATTTCTCCTGTGACTTTTCATTATAAATGATATCATCATGAGAGCAGCATCTTTAGCTTCCTGAGGATCTGTCTGTCCCTGCTGCTAAATCCCTACCTGAAATCTTAACTTAGTGTAGGTGACATGAGACACACTTCAGCAGCCATGAAGAGAAGTGTGAACAGCCGTTCCCGTGGTGAGGATATTTAGAAGAGTCCAAGTTGTCTGAAAGCCTGTTTTTTGCCTGAAACTTGAAGAAAATGAGGTCAAGGTTCAGATAGACTTCGGGGATTTACAATGGTGAAGGAGATCTTTCATCAGTGTAATTAAAATTTAACTGAAGAAATAACTTCNATGCCTGAAGTTTTCTGAAGACAGAGTTGGCATTTTGGCCAAACATTGTGTAGCTGCATCAGAGAATCATAACCTCCAGTGCAGAGAGGATCCATGTGGCCTTTCCCTGTCTGCTCTCAAGGCTCAGTCAGATCCTGCTCCTCACCATCTAAGCTTATTTAGACTTTTGCTGTCTATACTGTGATGGCTAAATGATAGCTAGCATGGGCAACTACTGCCTTATGTTTAGAAATTCATCCTGTCTTTCTGGATGCTGAGGATTTACTCTTGGCCTAGATTTGGTGTCTGTGTGTGCAAGCAGNCTGTCTGTCCCTGCTGCTAAATCCCTACCTGAAATCTTAACTTAGTGTAGGTGACATGAGACACACTTCAGCAGCCATGAAGAGAAGTGTGAACAGCCGTTCCCGTGGTGAGGATATTTAGAAGAGTCCAAGTTGTCTGAAAGCCTGTTTTTTGCCTGAAACTTGAAGAAAATGAGGTCAAGGTTCAGATAGACTTCGGGGATTTACAATGGTGAAGGAGATCTTTCATCAGTGTAATTAAAATTTAACTGAAGAAATAACTTCTGGTTTGTTTGGTTGGGTTTTTTTCCTGTAAGATTTCCCCCCTTGGCTTCAAAGGTCTTTGAATAAAGAATTATATTGCTGTAGTCTAGCTGAACAAGAGCAGTGAAACAGCATGTGACATCTACCATTTGTACAATCATCCTTAATGAGCTCATATATCACATGAANTTGTTTGTTTGTTTTTCCCTTGTTCTCTGAAACAAATGTCTGAAATTTATACGTAGAAGAAAATACAAAGAAAAAGATAGTCATGTGGATAATAATGTTCTTTAATGATACAATTTGCCCTGTAAATCTGTGTCACGGAACAAAGCACTTGCACCTGGGATTACCCTCATTGCTGTACAAATTGGCTGGCAGAAGTTGAATAATTTGTGGATATAGGGAACATAGATATGTCAAATGTGTACATAATATATGAAAACACAGATTGTATCACTTGTGCTAGATATTTTGGAGTAGGGGAGTGTGGTGTGGGGTTTTTGTTGTTGTCTTTGAATAGTGGTGTAGATTGCATGCCTTAAATAGCATCATTTAGTAGGAAAAAAACCAAACACCTTGAGAGACTGAACACTAAAGATTTGTCCTCAGTGCTCTGGCAGCATACCTGGTAACTCCAGTTTCCCCACTACTCCCTTTCTTGTTTAAATGCACATCCTTACCTCCACTAGAATGCTGCTTTCTTCTTGAGCTGAAGTGGTTGAAACTCCAAAGCTCCAGTTAGGAAAACAGTAGAGTGTAAGCCATCCCAGTTCCATTAACTCAGCAGCTGTGTGTAGCTAATCAAATGCCTCTGCCTAACCTGAGGGTCACTTTTGCCTAGGTTTGAGCCCCCAGTGCCTTCAGGTAAGCTCCTGGACTTTGCTCTCGCACGGGTAAAGAGCACTCATGCGTTCCCTTCTGCCTAAAATGCTTTGGGATTGTAACTCCTGGTGTAAGGAACAAGAGTTAAATCCCTGCAGTTGTTCATTAAACCCTGGGCTTTGGCTAAATGGGTATTTGTGGTCCAGTGTAAATTCAAAGGAAGCGATTACAACTGACTCCCATTTATTAACACAGGTGTCGTATTTACTAGCCAACACTGACTTCAGGATGACCTTTTTGGGTGGTTGTCCTGGGCTGATACACCACTTCTGAAATCAGTGCCATGCTGTATGTTTACTGCAGTGTCTGTTCTCAGGAATAGTTCAAATTAGTTCAACTTAATACAGGACAAAGGAACTTGTAGATGACCCCTTGCATAGCAATGAGTTGTACAACAAGATTGGTGTTGAGTTGCATCTCTAAAGAATGGAGGTGACTTTATCTAAGTGATGTTTCAGGTGCAGCTGGTGTTGGCTGACCAGAAGAAATCTTCCAATTTTGGTTTAATCAAAAGGACTAATGTTGCTAGAGTGTGAGGGTGGAATAAAATGGTTTCCTTTCAGAAGAAAACCCTGCCTTCATTGTATTAATAGCGCCTGTATTCTGAATAATGAAAACTCCATCTCTCCCTCATCTCTAGGACTGTTCTCTAGGGCTTGCTGAGGTATTTGGATTTGCAGTTTTTTCTGAAGTCTGCATAGCTAGTGCCCTTAGAATTTGTATTTCCATGGTGGGGTGTGGAAGAAGCCCTACCACCTTCAACAAAAGCAAGATATTTATGCTTTTCTGACAGTCACAGCTCTTGAAGATAAGAGTCTTTGCTGCTTGTACAGAAAAGGGGGCTTGTGGTGTTTCCTCTCACTTGCTCTCACGGGTGTCTTGTGTTTCCTTTCCACCCTCAACAGTGAGAACTGATTCTTTTTCATGTTCTCTGTTATATCTGTGAGATAGCACTTTTTCCCATTTTTCTTTTCTCCCATGCACTAGAGAATTTGTGCCCCTGAATTTTCACCTGTCTCTTAGTAACCGGATTCCTCATTCTGTCTCCAAACTAGGAGTTCTGTGTACATCTGATAATAATTTCTGATGTGCCAAGGGTGGTATATGTATCTCCCAACAGGATTGATAGTTTTTTGGGGTTTTTTTCATCTGTTTTGTAATTACAGGCTTAGCTACGGCCAGGGGTATTGTCATGCTGCAAGGTATCACAGACTGTGTCACCAGCCAGGTATTGCAAGTAATAGGAGCAGGTAGTTCTGCTCCCTGAAGGATACCAGTATCTCTGTTTTCCATGTTCGCAATTCTCAGAGTTCAGCAAAACGTCTACTTCTCGTCAGTTAAGAATGTACATGCTTGCTCACAGGGTTTTTTTGAGCTTAGTTCATGCAACATCAAATATTAAGATCTTGCATTTATTTTTGTGTTCTTGCAGGTTTAGGTGAGTTTCAGCACAAGTTTCTGATTAATGCTGTAATGTTTGGCATTAAGACTAAAGTTGAAATGGAGATATGTAGTAATATGCATCTATAGCGTAAGTGTATGTACATACATGCGTGCATGTGTTGAAAGACAGCAGAGCTTTGCTTGAGAGCCTATCCACTCTTTCACCTACATCAGTTAAGCCAGTAAAAAGTTTTAGGTTTCCATCCAAACCAGGCTTGCTCTGCTTTTAAATGTATTAATAGCTTTAATATTTCCATTCTGAGGCCTTGGATCGTTGTGTTACGATTCTGGTCTGGATGGGGATAGGAAGAGGAGAAGCTAAATAAATTTAAAAGTACATTTTATTTTTTTGTTGCGACTCACAAAGTTATGTAATTTTAGCACCGAATTGAAGGCAGGAGGCAAATAGAGTGGTCTGTAGTTGCATGACAACTGCAGTTTGTTGCGTGGATATCATCCCATCACGCGCCCGGTGTCTAATTCCGATTGGATTCTCCTGGTGTGAAGAATCACACTTGCCATCAGTGGGATGTCCATCTGTCTGAGCCTGAAAGCAGCTCGGGGATGCTGGCTGTAGAGGAGGAGTCTGTGGGATGGTTTCACTATGCCTATGAAGTCTGATGCACATGAGTTATAAGCATCCAGTCTGTTTTGAAGGATCCTTTCTTGTACTGCTATGTGGTTATGAATGCAGATACTACTACTGAATTCCTCTGTGGTGGCCACTGAGTGAGCTGGACACTCAGGCTATTTACAGACATTGGGGGTTGTGTTTCTGTGGGGCTTGCCAGGGCTAGGAGGGCTGGCTGTTCTCATTTAAGCTGATTTTAAGGGCTCTCAGCTTTCTGGTGTAACTGGAATCTGGTGAATGATTTTTTTTTTTCTTTTTNTTTTTTTTTTTTTTGGTTGCAGGTGTGTAAGGAGTGGTGCCCATTCACTTGCTGTGCAGTGAGATTGTGAGATTGTAAATCCCTCATAAATTGTTTGTAAATCACTTTGGGATCTTTCTGGCTGACAGGCAGATCCTGTGTAAGCACATCACCCAGCCCTGCAAAGCCCAAGCCTTAGGGAGCTAACCCAGCTGCCAAAGCAGCAGGTGTGTCAGCTCAAAGTTACCCGTGAGGAGCAGCTGTAGGCTCGAACTTTGCCCGTTTATTTGCTCAAGGTTTTATCTCATCCTTTATTATACAGCCCAGTGAAAATGAGTATTTGCCGTGTCAGTTAAACCAGGGCCATGGAGCGGCAGCTCCGTGTGTGCTCGGTGGCCTCGCGGGTGAGCGAGCGGAGCCATCGCCGTGCCGGGGGAAGGCCGTGCTTCCTGTGCCATCGGAGGAGATAGGGACACCTGAGCAAACAGTAGGGCACCTCAGGCTCTGGGGGTAGGGTGACTGGTTTGCTGTTTTTGGGGGATTTTTTTTTTTAAATTTTTTAAAAATTTTTTTAAATATCTATAGCTTTTTTTTTTTGTTCTGGGGGTGAATTTTGACGTTAGAGCGAGACAAAAGCACTCCAAACAGAAAGCTAAACTTGCATTTTATTTTTAATTTTGCTTCAGATTTTTGCAAGTGGACAGCAAAATTAATATCCAAACAAAAATTTCTTCTGAGTCAAAGGCCAAGTGGGAAGTGTAGCAGCACAGTGTGCTGCTGTGCTCAAGACTGTTAACTCTGAAAAAAACCAAAACACAGCAACAATCCTCAACATTAAAAAAACCCCCTATGTAGCAATTGAAAGGGCTATTTTTGTTGTAACGTTTCGATTTTAGCCAGATTGCATGTATTGAGGGAAATGCTTACTAATACTTGTTACCAATTCTGGTCTTCCGACCCCTGGCAGCATACTTAGAACCAGGCAGTGATGAATAATTTTCTGTCTCGTGCCTTATAGGAGGATGAAGTGGCATCAGTTTCTGGGATTCAGAGCTGTTTGCTGTTGGGAGTTCAGGCATCCGTATCCCAGCACTGGTTAGGAATTAGACATGTAGAAGTGATAGGACTGAATATGCAGGAAACCACCTAGTTGTTCAGAAGACCTGACCTCTGCCCCAGCTTGCCTTGAGCAGTTCATTTGACTACTCTGTGCCTCAGTTTCCCATTTTATCTGCCATGTAACTTACCTCTTTAGCTGTTAAACAATTTTAAGTGGGACTGCCTTCCACTATTCTAAACAGCTATTCTGCTTCAGCACAGACTTAATAATAAATGTGAACAACTATGGTCTTTGGATAGTCTAAATAAATTTAGGAAGATTCTGGTTAATTTTTGATTTTTCAACTGTGTTACCAAGGGTTGATCTTTGGACCTACATAACCAAACTTTTTCCTTAGTTGCTTTCTGTTATTGGGCCTTTCGAAGGACTTTGTGGAAAAGAAAGCAGTATAAAAATCACACAACCGGTTTGGCAGGTCCTGTATAAACAGGAGAAATGCCAGGAAAAGTCTTATGTCTTTGTTGCCAGCTTAAAAAAAGCAGGTTAATTTTCTCCTAATGAAAACTTCAGCTGTCGCTGTGTGTGAGGTGGACTGTGGGGATGGGCATGTGGTGGAAGAGGCTTGGGGTGCTTGCTGGAAGGAATATGTGTGTCCTCAAATGCTGGGAATATTGTCTCAGTCACCTTCTTGGCTGTAGGAACAGAAGAAGCATTTAATCATGGTTCTTGTAAGCAGATTTGTTTTTTTTTTTTTCCTTCCTCTGTCTCCTCTGACAGTCTCACAGCTCAGCACTGGTGTTAAACACACCCTGCTTGATTAATGGGGGGTGATTGATGTCCCCCTGTTTTGCTTTGCTTGTACCAGGAGAGAGCTGTGCTGGTATTTAAGACTGTGTAGCTGTGAGTTGGGATGGGTGAGGAGACCTGCCTTCCCAAATGGATCTGTGCCATTGCATAACCGTGGGAAGGGCTGGAGTGCCTCTGTCCTGATTCTTGTGGCAAAGGAGGGATGTGTTTCTGGAGCGGATTTGAAGCTCTCTTCTGATTTAGGCCACCTCTGCTGCCACTTGTGAGCTGAGAGATTGCAGTCCATGCGTTGACAAGGAGGAGCGTTAGAAATCAGAAGTTCGCATGAGGAGGGTGTTTAAAATCAATGCTAAAATGCAAAATGAAATGATGCATTCTGAGAGCTTTTGCGAGTTGTCCATGTCGTTTTGCGTCTCTTGTAGTTCATCCTTCTGTTTCGAGAGAAACAGAAGCATAGAGAAACAGCAGCATAACACCAGAAACATGGCCATGTGTGTAGAGGGTTGAAATGGGATTTAGGTAACTTGCTGCTTCTTCCTGCACCTCTGTTCCCAACTGTAAAGTAGGATTCAAACAGGCCCTTCCTTTGGTGCTTCAGTATCTTGACTATTTTGGCTTTGAGCTCATCAGAGCTGTCTTGTGCTCACTATTTCTGGCTCACTATTTCTCACTTTGGGCAATGGCCCTGTGTTTGTTTGCTTCTGAGTGCTATCACTGTATGAATGTCAAGTCCTAACCATGGGGTTCAGAGCCAAATAGAGTTCTTGGGAGAAAATACCGTTTTCTAAAATGTCAAAGTAGGTTTTTCTTCAGCCTCTGTACCCTGAATGGGTACCTAATCTGCTTGTGTTTTGGTCCCTTCCTTGTAGAGGTGAGTGTAATAACACTTCTCTTCATTGCAAGAAAGTGCTAAAGGTTTTATAGGACATATTTAAATAGTGTAGTAATAAGGACCATGAAGAAGTCTTCAGATTGAGTTAAAATGGGCTCAAGATGAGCACTTACTCTTTTTTTTAAAGATGTCTGAAGTTTACTCTATTTCAGCTGGCTCAGTTCTCAAGCCTCTCACTTCTGTAGTGAGGCAATATTTGCAGGTCAGAGGCAGTCTTACGGTAAGGGTGGAGTGGCTCTCACTGCAGTGTCCATTCAGATGTGAACCAGCAATGCTTAGTTGTGAAAACAAGCCAAAGATAACCAGAGTGAAACTTCAGCACTTCTGTTCTGCCAGGAACAACATCCTAACCAATGCTTCAGGATTGTGAGCTAAAACAAAATAATAATTTGAGGAAGAACAAAAAGCGATGCAGAGGTTGAAAGGAACAATTAAAACAATTGGAAAACTTAACGAACAGGAAAAGCTATGGCAGAAGGAAAGCAGCTAAACTGAGATTTGTCACAGGCCTTGACACATCTGTGGGCCTCAGCATTTATATCATTGTCCTGCTGGCACAACTAAGGCAGTGAGGGCTGTGGTAATGCCACAAGTTTTTTTGGAAAGTCAGTAGCAGGTCTGGGAACAGCAGACTTGTCCTCACCGTTTCTCTTCAGACCTCTTCTGTGGAGCTTGTTTTCTGCTGTGCTTTGCTGTCTGGCATCTGCCGCCCAGCCCAGTACAGCACCACCATACAGGAGGTGATCCACTTCTTACTCCTCTTCTGAGTGCTGGGAGTGCCCCTGGAATTTCCAGAGTGAAGGAATAAGGTCTGTGTGGGGTGTACCCTGTCACATGGACAGGTCATACCTGGAAGGCATCTCTTGTTTTCAGAGCAGTTGGGAAAGGATTGCTAATAGCTCTCCTTACACAACAGAATATTCACCCACTTAGTTCATTACTTATTAGCTCCAGGCAGGGACATGGCAGATTTAACAGCAGTGGTCAAATCATTAGAGTGTGCAGCATTAATGGAGGAGAAAGCATTTAATAAAGAGCCATCACTTGACCCTGTCATTGTCCATGGAATATAGACCATACTGTTGAATTCAGGCTTTGCTCTTTTCCTGTCATCTACCACTTCTTAAAAGTATGTCGTGCTCGAGAGCTTCAGCTTCTCTTCGAACACAAATGAAAGCACCTCCATTCTTCTTTTGGATCAGATATGCAGTACCATGACCAGCTGTTTCTATACAAATATATTTAACAACTCCACTCAAAATTCTGCCAATCCTGATGATCCTGTGCTAGTAGGACCATGTTTTATAGGAAATAAAGATTTTACTGAGCTTCAAGCTATCGCCTGGGTGGTTTGTTTTCTTTTTCTTAAGTAGTATTTTGGTGTCTGATCAGCAAGAAGTTCAGTTTCTTCTACTTTGCATTCCCATACCATTAGACTGCTGACTGGAGAGACCTTACAAAAGCTGCTAAATAGCTTGTTAACAACAACAGAAGAACCCCTCAATTTTTGTACAGGCTGACCTCCTGCAGGTTTTGTTTCTTTTTATGTAGTGTCGCTTCTTTCAGTGGTCTCCCAATGCATCTTTATGTTTGAATCACAGCTTCTTACTAGCTTATCCTTCTGCAATGTATCTTCCAGGTTACCTTCTCTTCCCTTTGCTTTTATTTCCTTTTGGATGTTGGGCTGTATCTGTCATTTCTTCTGTCCATCTCTGTAGTTCCTTTATTCCTTCCTGACATGCTAGATCATTTCACTCTTGTCTTGCGTACATAGGGGTGTGTGCTTATGATGCAGAATGAAGAGCCTGAAAATGTGCAGGATGCAATATTCTAAGTGAAATCCTACCAGCTGTTTTTTATATACTCTCCTTTGTCAGCTAGAGTTTCCTTTTCTAGTCACACTGATATTAATGTTGTTCACATTGAAGTAAATAGCTGGAGTAGGTGAAAGAATAGGGGGAGAGGAAGATTGTAATTTGATGTTTCTTCCATATCCAGTTTCTGTA
Source organism: Platysteira castanea (assembly GCA_013397175.1). Taxonomy (NCBI): domain Eukaryota; kingdom Metazoa; phylum Chordata; class Aves; order Passeriformes; genus Platysteira; species Platysteira castanea. The sequence goes on along the minus strand of VYXC01012501.1, from coordinate 554,249 downwards.
CAGTAGTCAAGGTCAGTGCAAGCATGACCCTTTCTAGGAACTCCCTCTGCCTTTAATGTGTTGGGAGTAGAATAATCTGAATCATTGTGATATTTTATAGTGGTAAACATTCACGATCTCTTGTTTCTGGACTAGCTTATTATAAGACAGTCTTTGAGAATGGCTATTTCATTTGGCTGTCTTTTCTCACTGAGGATTCTGTTTAGTTTAACTGAAGTAGATCTGCCCATTTTTTCACCAGCAGCCCTTATTATAGCTATCCAATTCCCAGACTGGCCTAGATTCTCTCAGGAAAATTGTTTTTACCTACTTAGAGGTGTTTGGAAGCAAGGGGATGTGGCACACTCCCTGCCATGCTGTATGTGCTGGGTTACTTGAATCTTCTGGAGCAACAAACTGTAAAGTGCAGCATTACACCTCGTCCTGGTACTCCTGGGTTTCTCTGGGCATTTGGTATGTCGTTTTTCATGGAAAGTCTGCCAGAAGCCTGAAGTGTGGAGAAATGCTGTGATGGAAATGTAGGGGTGCTGTGTATGCCAATAGCAAGGAGATAATAGATAAGGAGAGACAGTAAGCTTAAGTTACTGGAGAAGAGAAAGACTGAAGCCCATATGTGGATTTTACTTTCACCAGTGGAAATCTGGATCAGAAACGCTGTTAAAAAAAAAAAAAATCGCTGAAGACCTTTGCAGGTACAGATGGGAGCAGGACACAGCTATGCAATGGGACCAAGAAGGGCCATTTGTTGTATTTGTAAGTGCCATTTTAAAAATGTATATTTCAGGATGTTGCAGCTCCACAGGAATTCTGTTTTCATCAGTGACTGAGGGTTAAAAGAAGCTATGACTTTTATGGGAATTACTCTCCCATGATTTTTCCACTACTTAATTGATGGGCAATTAGATATCCCAGGACAGTGAATGAGTTGACCTCGTCTGTGCGACAGTTCTGGCCTGTGATTTGTGCTATGTAAATATTTGATATCCTCTGTTGTGAAGGATCCTGTTCACAGTAATTGTAGCTTCAGTAGAAATGTTCAGAAAGCAGTGCACATCCATGGTAGGAAGATCAGAAATGGTGATTGTCCTTGGATCTGTGTTTGAATGCAGAGTAACATTGCGACTTTGACAGCTCAATAATGCAACCAAGTACAAACACTTGTGCCATGCCAGCCCTGAGATGCAGAAGAGGAGCTTTCCCATAACACATGAGAGGGCAGCTCCCTGTACACCATGTTTCCCCTTAGTCTTCCCATCTCAGTTTCATGGCCTCCAGGAATCTTGCCCTGAAATGAGCACATGACTGCAGTAAGGGTGTTCGGGGCGTTAATTCCCACGCACACAGGCAGAGTTGTACAACCACCGTATGTTACAGAGATGAGGCTCCCCAGCCCTGCCTGTTTTAGAAAAGAGAACACAAAAACTGCAGTGAAATATCTCTGACAAGCAGCTAAGCCTGGAAAGTTCTTCTGTGTTGCCTTCCTTGTTTCCCTGCTGCTTACTCACTGGCCACAGCACTTCAAAGCCTCATGTAGGATTTTTTTTCCTAGCTGTGCAATTAACTGTCTCTCTTGAGCCTTCTGTGGTGCTTTGTGTGGAGTGAGTGTACCAACAAATCGTGATATAGATGCCAAAGGGACCCTTGTGGGTCACAGTAGTGGCCCACCTTTCTCTATGCCCTGCTTAAACAAAGGTCAGTAGCAAATTCTTCAGAGGTCAGTAGCAAATTCTTCAGAGGAGTGTTGCAGTGACAACCTCATAGTGCAAATTTTGGAGTTGCATGTGGAACAGGGCTGGGGGCAGATAGATTCTTAACGTCAGGGAGTTGAATCCATGGTTGACTTCTGCCTTGAAGTAGTAGGTCAGAGGGGCCAAGTCCCAGCTTAACTGCCTCTTCTTGGGACCTTGCTGTGGAAGGGTGGGTGCATAGATAAGGCTTTACTCCAATGTGGAGTATGATGATTCCACTCCCAAATTCTGAACCAGAATCTGCCTCTCGCATATTTTCTGCTGCCTAGCTGGGATATCTACAGATAAAATTCTTTCTTACACGTATAAATGACTGATCCTTTCATGAATCGTGCTGAGCTTTTTGCCTTAGTTTCATCTTCCAGTTTTACCTGATACTATCTTCTCGCAGCCTGTTCTATTCTTTATTCTCCCATATTAGCAGCAAATAAATACTTTTTGAGCATGTGGTTCAGCTAGTTTTTTGCTTCTTTGGTACTTGCTAATTTGAAATATTTTGGAATGCTTATACAATAATGCAACTGTATTATGGCATTTTCAATGACAACACTGACCTCCTCAAACTGCCTTTTCATAGCATTTGAGTGCACTGATATTGCTGTCTGTACAATTTAAATTTAATTAAGACAGTGGCTGTAATCACTATGGGAGAAGCATGAACTTCCCCACTGTCTCCTTCCCCTTCCCTTTGTGTTGAACCATTGCACCTCTGTGTTTATTTGCTTGGGTAAGGATTGAGACATGAGAGGAGAGCCATCACCTGCCCCTGAGCAGGGATGACAGGCTGGAGGGAGGAGTCGGGGAGGAACTGAACTTCACAAAATTGCAAAGGTTACTGACACAATCTCTGCTCTCTGCCCAGGAAACGAGATGTTGATCTTTTCCCAGTGCTGCTTTGCATAAGGTCCATTCCAGAGAGCTGTGTTTGTTTTAATTTCTCTAATTACTGATAGTGTGCTGATTATGCTGCTGTAGATTTGATGTGAATTGCTATATTAATGGGATCAAAAATTAGGAGATGTCGCCCATGGAAATTAAGAAGATGACAGCAGCTGGGGGAAGGGAAGAAGTGGAGAGTCCAATTCATACCCTGTTACTGCAGAGCTCTAGTTGGCTTTTTTTGGAGCCTGAGCCTTTGTCCCTGGCAGAAGTGGGAGTATGTAAACTAAAACATTGACCAAAGTCCCCAAATGTGCTATACAGTCCATTAGGGGCTCTAATTTCCTTCCTGCTCCCTATGCTAGACCGTGTAACTCATCTCATAGTGGAATTCTTCTGGACTTTCATATCCAGCTGTGATACTGCATACAAACCACTGGTGAACAGTGCATCTGTCTTCCTTCCCTTTCCTCTTCTCCTCACTTGCTTCCCTAAGGATTAACTTCACTTGAATCTCCTGCTGTTTTCCCCTGTCCCTTGGCCTGTCTTTTCATTTCATGGCACAGGTACACCAGCGTCCTGGGAGCAGTACGTGTGTCGGCTTTCACTCTCAGTTCATCTCTCCCTATGTGCTATCATTATGTGCAGTGTAGGAGAAAGTTTTTATGCCGTGATTAGGGTCAGCTGCCTTTTCTGTCCAGCATGAGGTATTTGCAGACCGCATTGGCTGTTTTGGTTTCCTGAAAACTGCTGCATAGGTAATGCCTTTCTTTGCTTTATCAATTAAAAAAGGTATTTTTACTATACTAGCTATCCAGTGACTGAAATAATCATGTCATCGGGACAACATAAGCGATTGCTTAGCAGACTTTCTTACATATTTTATTTTCATTGCTACAAAACTTGTATGTTCTTTATGCCTGCCATCTGAGTGAACTTAGTAAAGGGACAAAAAGACTATCAGATTGCAAGGCTGTTGCTTTGGAGTTTAGAAGGGTGCAATTATATCAAAAGCCTGAAGCTATTTTTATTTGCAGCCTCCCTCATCCTCAACTGTTAGACTTCTTTTAAATTTAATTTTGATACTTCGATTTTTTTATTAATATTTTTATTTTAGCAATGTGAATTACTTGTATTCCTGACAGAGAGAATTCTGTTCAGGTAGATTTTGTCAGTAAAGAGTGTACCCCAGTTCTTCAAACTGAAATCAGTGTGTGCTTTGATGGCTTTGGGAGTCTAGTCAGCTGTTCCATACACACCTACTACGTAGTCATGGTCGGTATAGCTTTTGATTTAGACAGGATGGTTTGATCTATGGCATTCTCAGCAGCCGAATATTTAGTAAAGAGAAAGAACCATTAGATTATCTTGACTTTTAGCCATATGTTTCAGCCTGTCTCTGCTCAACTGGGCAGGTGAAAGCATGTCCTACTCTCAGCAGACCTGGCTGGTTGTCCAGGTGGTACTCTTGGAGCACCAGCCACCAGTGTAAACCCCACGGAAGGCCTTCCATAAAAACTGACTTCATGTAGCTCTTCAACTGTAAGCAACATGAAATTTCATGGTGAAACTTTCATGACTCCCTGTGAGCTGAAGAAACCGATCAAAAATGATGACAGCAAGCAATATGCAGTCTGATTTAGTCACCTCTCTGTGGCTACTAGCAAAATGCTCAGGAGTTGCTATTTTGAAATTTCTTAGCTGGTAATTGTTTGGGGCTGAGCATTTGGTCGCTTGTAGGTTTGGATGTTTATAGAGTCCCCAGGCAGGTGGCAAATACGGAATGTGGTAGTACCAAGCTCTTTCCTAGCACTCATCACCAAAAATTTCAAAGGACCACATCAAATGTGTATTGATTTAGTTTCTTTTACCAGTAGATTAAGCTGCAGCAAGGCTGTTTGCTCAAGAACACACAAGGTTCATGCAGGTTCTACCAGCACTACCTATCCTTCCTCCCAAGCTGTGGCTTGAACAAGCCTACCATTCTTGGCCTTAATACAAAGGGAAATATTAAACTTGACTAGTTAGGAAACGCTTTCAGAAAAATTCCTAGTAGCAGAGTATCTGGTTGCATAACCTTAGAAGCATGAGACACCAGCCATGTTTTTGTTTGGTGGATCCCACAGAGAAGCACTGGGCAGTTCTGGGGTTGTGAAGATTAATGCAATCCGTTCTCAGTGGTGTGAGCACAATAGGTACCTCCTGGAAATGCCTCTCTGAAAAGCCTCAGAAAGCCTGGAGCAGCACGTGTGACCTTGTGCATTGACTGTGCAGGCTGGGCACTGTGTGTGGCTGAGCACAGAGCTGGGGCAGGTTGCAGAACTAGACTGGTGTTTGCAGTTCTGCTGCCAGCCTCGTTAGTGCCCCATGCTGCAAACAGGGATTAAGCTAATTTTTTCCGCAAGCCCAGTGTCTTGACCTCCATAAGCCATTACCATTCCGCACCTTTTGGAAATCTGTCCAGCACAGTTACAAGGGCAGCTCTTTCAGCATGCAGTTGTTAAATGTATTGCCTTTGAGAGGCACACGCTGTCCTTTTTCAAGACAGCTTAACTCTGAAATTACTTAGCTCATTTGAGCTTTGCTCTTGCTGTAACTCAGGTTGTCTGTGTGTCTAATAAAAAGAAAAAGACTTACCTAATGTCTGTAAATTGCTTTGATATTTAGGCTAAAGGTGCTGACAGAAAAATGCAGGATTAGCAAGAAAGGGCATTTCAAAGGCACTAATAGGAGTTGGATAGCTAACTCCTCTTTGTGCCTTGTAAAACGCCTTCTGCAAATAGTCATTCATATAGTACTGTGGGCATCCAAGATGTGTGGGAAAAGTAACTGCAGTTCCATGCCTTGTTTGGTTTTGGCTGTCCTGTCCTTATGAATACTAGGAAACAATGAATCAAATGCATTTGTTTATAACAGTAAATCTCACTGAAGCTGTCATGGTATAAATCAAGTTACGGTATGCCTCTAGGAGATTGATCAGTAGAGGCAGCACGTACTGGAAGTATAATGTCTTAGTTTGATACAGCACCTCCTGGGTCTTGAGGGAAGTGGACGGGTTCTGGATTTAATTTCATTTTCATTTTCCACCTGCTCTTGGGCAATGAGGAGACCCTTTGAAGCCACTTTGTCTTTGCAGTGGTGATTCAGTGAGCATGAAATGTGACCTGAGCTTGGATTGTATCCTGCATTCTTCAGGAGGGAGGAAAAGGACCTATCCTATCCTCTAGTGCCCGTTTGCAGAGGCAGGCATCTGTGCAGCTGTGTTTCAGAAGTGTTCCTCTTTTTATAAATACCTCCATGAACAAAGCGAGCAGCTGCAGTGTGGTTCGATTATCTGCGCTGTGGATCCCAGCAGGAAATGCTGGGAAGTGCCTGGTTTCCCTCTCCTCCAGGGGTGCTGTGCACCAGGGTGAGAGCTGCAGATGGGCACAGAGAGCTGCACCTCTGGAATGGGAAGCACAGAGTCAGCTGGTTTGGGTCGAGGAGGGAGTTGGGTAAGCTGAAAACGGAGTAATGCCTTGCAGCTCCACAGGTGCGTCTTTCATCATGTCACAGTGAACATCCCCGTTCAGTCACTACAAAAAACTGAATTCATGCAAGCTAATTGGGTTGCTGTTGCCTGGACAGTGATGAGTAGACAGAAACTGAATTTGTGGGAGACAGGAACATAAGACTGAACAGTTTCTCTTTAAAAAGTACTGAGCTGACAGCCGCAGAAGACATACTTGCAGAAATAAAGTGATGGTGGAGTGAAACAGGCCTGTCTTCTCACTCTGTCTAAACCTGTAATAGTTTATTCTCCACATGCTGTCAGTCTTCTCTGCCATGTAGTTATAGGGACTCCTGATGTTGAGGCTAAACTTCTGGTTCTGCCTGAGCTCCTGAGCAGCAAACAGCACCTTGCAAAAGGATGAACTGGGCTTGCTTTGAAGCGGTGGCTGCAAGACTTTCTAGGTGTCCCATTTATTTTTGGATGTCACCTAATCTGCCTGCAGAGTTTTTTGCAAAGCCCTTTGGTGGTAAGGGAGCTAACATTACATTCTGCAGGTGCCTCTGTCAGCCTCAGTCTATTTTCCTGTCTCGTGGCTGTGATAATGCTGTGGTTTGTCATGGAAGCAATTACCTTCTCTTGGTCCAGCACCAAATTTGTCTTTTCCGTTTGCCAGAGATCAAGGTCAGGGTGAGAGGCTGCACTCCCACTGTCCTACAAATGCTCAGAAATTATGGTAGCTCCTTCTCCTTCTGTATGTGCAGGGATGTAAATCCATACTGTTTGCACTGGCATTAGTACATGTCAGTAGCATGGTTCTGGAGAATAACATGCATTGCCTTCCAGGAAGCATACGATAATGGGTTTTTTTAATGTTTCTGTAAAATTGTGGCTATGTTTATTTACAAAGGATGTATTTTGTACTATGATTGGAGTACATGATTGGAGGCTTAGAATATGGAAGAATTTTCCCGTCAGATGGCATGAAGTTTCAGTCTTAGATTTCTTGTCAGGCATTTTCATAAGTAAAAACCTAACTGTGACAATTATGAAACTAATACAACATTGACAAATTGCCCTTTAACTCTATTTGACTGTATCTGGTTGCAAGTTAAACTATTTCAAAGAAGGTAATAGTAACTCAGCAAAAACAAAAGTACTGCATTACTTGATGGTAAATAAAGTAGTCTTTGGTGATGTGTTTTTCTGCAGCAATGACCAAAGTTATTGATTAGTGTCTTTAAAATGGTAGGAACAAGTATAGTGCTAAACATTTACCTTGTTCACATCATGACTGATTTGTTAGCGTAAGATTAAGTGGTTTTGGCACTTCAGTGGTACTCATGCATGTATCATGGAGGTGCTGTCAGATTTTCACTGACATAAAACCCTTGGAGTCTCCCCACTTGCATTTCACTTCCCCTTTCCTCCCTTGGCACATTTCTTGAGAAGACCCTTGGAAACTTCATGGTCCTTTTGAAAATCAAACCCACCACCCTGAAAGGTGCTTGGCCCCCCTGCAGCATGGGGCAGCGCTGGCCACCAGTGTTCTGTGTGTGCTCTGTGGCTCCCTGGGCAGCTGGTGCATCACTAGTGCTGCTCACATCACCAGTCACACACTTCCTTCCTTCCACCCACTTCCCCCTCCGCTGCCGTGGTTTCACACCTCTGTTCCAAAGTTCACGTTGTCCTCTCTCTTTCTCTCCCTCTCCCCCCCACTTTCTTTTAACAGCAGGAAAGAATTTCGTACACACCTCCAGCGAGCCCGGTACCAAATTACACTTCGTCACCACTACATGTCCCAGTGCCTCAAGCAATCAGGATGGAGGAAGACACCATCAGACTGCCAGCACACCTGCGTGAGTGTCAGCATGAGGCTGCTTAAGTTCTTGGACTGAGGAGGGGGCGGGGCGGGGTGAGGAGTTATTTCTGGTTTTATGGAAGGGAGCAGGGAAGTC
>VYXC01012501.1:441685-546166 GCA_013397175.1 Platysteira castanea | reverse complement strand
ATACTTTTTTTTTTTTTTTTAAAATAAGCTCTAGCTGGTTTGGTTTCCCTAGCTATTGTTTTTAACTAAAGAAAATTAGTCTTAAATACAGTATGCTGAATCTCCCCTCCCATCTCCTACACCCCTTGTCAAACATTTGGCCCGTTTGTCATGACAGGCACAAATATGGAGGGTTTATTTTGACGGGAAGTGCTGTGTTTCCTTCCACTTTATTGGAATTGCTCAGTTACGTGCTGCGACACAAGGTCAGAGTTTCACCAGCTGTGGCAAGTGGAATGTGCTTGTGCTGTGGCTATTTTCAGGTTCTGAGGGGTCTCAAATACTTGTGATGCCCAGGCTCTCTAGTGTACAGCATGAGTGCTGACAGAGGCAGTGGGAGAGGAGGAGGAATGAGCTTAGCTGAGCACAAAAGGATGCTGCAATGGAGGAAGGACATATCACTGACATTGGAACAAAAACTGGAGCTGGGGACAAGGTGAGAGCCGGGTACTTCCTTGCTGAGATGATTTAGTGTTTGACAAATAGGAAAGGCCAAGGTCTGTTGGCCGGTGAGAGGTGAATTAGGATGGGGACGAGAAGAGTGGAATTTTCCTTTTTGGAGGGGAAACAGTTCTGATGGAAATAAAGATGTTTTAAGTAAACTTTTTTCAGGTGTTACATTCCTGAGGTACTTGAGCAACAATGGACAAGAGGGCCAGGAGCAAATAAAACTTTGTGCTTTGCCCTCTGACAAACGGGTTTGGGATTTTGCGGGGGGAAGAGGGGGAAGTCCATGTTTATCACAAGACACTCTCATTTCTGTCCTCAGCTGTCTTCCACACACACTCCTTTTCTGGATGCAAACTGTGTTTCAAGCATTTCTGTAGTCCTGTCCTCACTCCCTTGCTGACCACTCAGTTACTCTGCCCCACGGTCACTCGCTCCCATGCTGTGTCCCACATGTCCTGTGTGGCCCAGGTTGTGCCATTTCTGTGCTTCCTGGTGGGAGTGGGAGCTGGTGCTGCAGCGTTTCTCACCGTGCCTGGTCCCTGCCTGAGCATGCATGAGCTCCCAGGCCCGGCTTGCACGTGTGTGCGGCTGCTCAGCTGTTCCCCTGGCCTGGGGAGGACTTGGCTCCCACATTTACAGGGCATTTCTATGCTTTGCCCAAAGTAGGCATGAAAAAACCCAACACAGAAGCAGTTTTTCTCCAGCAGTTCTTTTCCCTGCTGGTGCTGTTCATCCCTAGATCTTTTGGGTTTTTCCTCATTGCTGTAGTTGGTACTGTTATCTTGTTATCTTCTGCTGTGGGAGCTGCTGTCTGTCCACTGCACAGCCAGGATCACAGCTGGCTTTCCAGTTACTTACTGCCCTCCCCACTGTGTCTGGCAGATGCATAAGGCAGGAAGGCAGAGGCTCTTGATACCGAAAATGGTGGTGCATATTGTACCTGCTTCCTTCCCATCAGCCAGCCAGCATACTGGGTAGTGTAGAATTTATAAAGCTTCCTCTCAGTGAAGACTTCTTTCACAGTATTTTTAGAATGTGGTCCAACCTTTCACCCTGACTTTTGTTTTGGTTTTTATGTTCTTTTGGTTGGCACATTTTTAAACTTGCAAGGCTTCTTTCCCTTTAGTATTTCCACACCAGTCTGACTTGTTGCAGTGTAAAAGCACAGATGATTAATCGTGAAATATCTGTGAAATAGCCTTCCGTAAAGTTAGTGTCTGAGGTCACAAACAACATGGAACACATCTACATAGCCTTACTAATTGTAGTCAGTGGTAGTGTAGTATTTTGTAGCTCAGTATGCAGTCAATATTGACACAAAACACTGTTGTCAGCCAACAGACCCAAACACTGCTAAAACGACTGTTTTTAAAGTTCACAGATTCATAGCTAGGCCAGGAGCAGCCATTCTGAATTTCTAAAATGATCTCTGGTATAACTTTTGTTACAGAACTTAATGAAGAAACTGCTGTGTTTAGGTCCAGTAACTGAGCTACAACACAAGCAGAAAGATTTCTGCTCTTCATGTAAAAAAACTTAAGTGATGAGGAGGATATAAGGTCTCTAGATGTTCTTTTAATGCTTAATTATCTCCTTATTTGCCTTTTTTTTAAGTGTCCTATTTATAGTTTGAATTAGTCAAGCTTCAGTTTCCAACTATTAGATCTCATTATCGCCTTTCCTGCTAAATATTGTCGAAAGACTCCTCCTGATATAGGTGCTTTTAGATAGTCACTTCTTAACCTTTTCTTGGCTAAACTGGATAGAAAGAGAGGTTCTTAAGGCTGTCAGTCTTCCTGTTAAGCTTTCAGATTTCAAATTCTGTTTATATCACCTCTGTAAACTGTCTCCCACTTCAGACTTCTTAAAGTGAGGACAACAGAACTGAAGATGATATTCCAGGAGTAGTCTTGCTAATACCATGTACAGAAATAACTCAGCACCTTCTGGATTTTGTGTCATGAGGTTTTAAGAGGTATTAATACAGGGTTTTTCAGTTCCTGCATGGACTTCTCTCATTTATTTTTTGTTTATTTGTTTATTTTTAGAGATGTGTCTGAGGTACAGCTTTGATCTTAAATCCAAACTGCCTCAGAAGTCAGGCAAAGAAACTAATTTCTAGTTCAGGCTGTGGTTCTGGTGTGAAGGTTGGGTTTAGATCTGCAAAGTCCAAGGATTTTCTAGGTCTGCGATTTTGTTTGGTTCCATCCCTACGGTTGTTTTTGTTGATTTGGTGGAGCATAATAACTTCTTTCAGCCCTCACTCTTTCCAGTGCAACAGGGAGATGTGATAAATTCCTCCCTTCACACACACAGAGCCTACAGGTTGTCAGGCCTCCACTCTTTCTGTTTCAATGACATTCTCATGGTGTTGATCAAAATCAAGGCAGGATTCAGTCCCAACCCACACATCTTCATGTACCTGTGCTGTAGGTGCAGCTGAAAAGAGCAGTTGGCCCAAAGAGAGACCTACGGACAAACGTTTCACATGGAACGTGTAGGGCACTCTCTGGATTCAGGCAGTTTTATGCCTTCTGATAAGAAATTTCACTGTTTCTAATGTTCCAGAGCACTCTGAAAGCACCAACAGCAATAGTATCAGGACAGTAAGTAGAGCAATTTCCTTTGGTGTAATAAATTATTTCTCACTGCTTAGTGAGCAAATGAGCCTCAGGTAGGCTGAGCTGATTTTATCCAGAGACCAGAAAAAGGAGAAGTGCAGTTCGGAAGGGTGAAATGCAGATCCCTCTTTGCTACAAGCTTCCTTCTCTTTGGTCAACAGAGCTAAAATCATACAGACAAACTCCTTTTCCTGGGAATGATGTGAAGGCACTTCCCCCTTCTCACACGGCCTTTCATGTTTTAAGTAGCTGCTTTCTCCCCAGCCAGCCTGTTGTATGCAGTGTTATCAGTCTTAACTTTAAATCTGTGGGATAGTAGGAATCATTTCTGGATAAAACATACCTTTCTCTGGTGCTGCACTTCTCTGTAAGGAACTTTTGACCCATACTATTAAACATACTTGTCTGCCTAGCATCCATTAGGAGGAGAGTATTGGGGGCCTGGTCAACAAAATATCAGCGGGAAGCTGGGGAACATGCTTTCCTACGTTTCAAGTATGTAGTCAGAGAACTCTTTGTCCCTGGTGTGTCTGCCAGGCTTTGCAGCACGTATGATCTCCACTAGACTACACTAATGTCAGATAGAAGTGTTTGGAAAATGGGCATTTTTTACTGAGAATTCAAGAGAAGCAAGTTCAGCTTGCACACAAGGTGCTGCCCTTGGTGCCTTGGACACCTTGTTTTAGCTCCCCCACTGTAAAATGAAAAAACTCCATGAGTGCAAAGACTCTTACATGTTTTGAAAAATAATACAGAAACTACCAAGGTATTGTGATAATGAAAAATGTAGAGCCATTTTACAGGAAGTCCTCTGTAACTATTTACATACCCCTTATCTCTGGGGAGACACGCCCTTTTGCCACAGAAAAAGGTAGTGGGGATTTTTGGTGGGGGTCTGTATTTTTTTCAATTTCATTTTTATTAAAGCCCATCTCTTTGTCTCATCTGGTAAAATGTCATTAGCTACTTATTTTATGCTATGGCTAATGCCTTGTAATAAAAAGTTCTTGGAACTGGATAGAGGATACAGCATGTAAGAAATGGATATGAGAACCCTTCCCTGCGTCTATTAATATGCTCTGAATTAGGGAGAAAATAGCTTTTTCCTTTTTTGTAATAGAGATGATTAAAATAAGGTGGTTTGCCTGCTAGAACAGCAACTGTAAATACGTGCTACAGGCTTCATGGTTTACTTTTGTCTCCTTCTACATAAAACTTCTTCAATAAGAGAGACAGAAGAAATCTCAGTGCTGAGAAAGGACCTGTTGCATGCTCTGCTCCTGTGCATCATCATTCCCCCTTGCATGCTTCTGTTGATTTGTACAGTTTGAATTTTATCTCTGAAGGGCATCTTCCCATGGGAACGTGTGTGTGTTTGTTTAGGGAGAGGGATCTCATGGGCAGAGATTTCAGAGTTTTCTATTGATACAAACATGAAAACGAGTTCATTTGTTCCTCTGAACTAATTACTCTTCTCTCCTTAATGTTGTCATCCTTCACATGTCCACAGCCCATTGTCATAGTAAGACACGCTGCACATACTTTTCTGTGCACACAAAGCGATTATTCTTGGCAACAACTAATTTTTCTTGCTGTTGCCTTTTTTTCTGAACCCCCAACAGTCTGCACTGGTGTTCAGAGCACAATGATACACTCGAGATGTCACAGTACATGCATCATCTCATGGGGAGAACTTTCACTGGGCACTGCAGTGTTGTCTTGACTCCACTCATTTTTGGGGTGTTGTGGTGGTAGGGAAAGCTAAAGACCTATTTGTAAAATCATTTAAGTGCTGTTTGTTTCCAGTGTAATCTTGGGTTCTGGTCTTTGGTTTTCCAGTGTGTGATAAGTTCCAGGTCACAACTGATTTGGATAAATAGAATGCAGGCCTGGTCACATACAGCTAGTGAGATCACATTTTTTATTTTCAGTATCTCTGTGTCCCTTGTTGTTACTGTCTGTTCTATTTCCCTCATTAAGCACAGAAAAGAAGTTTGTTTAGTTTTCTGCAATGATTATATTAAAGGCCTTTAAGTTTTTAGCAAGTGTTTCATAGGAGTCTTTCTGTGTGGCTGTTTGTAGTATTGATACTCTGATTTGGTGGGAACTAGTCCAGTGGTTTGGTGTTGGGTTTGGCATCTTTATGACCTTAGCTGTACCACATACTGCAATAAAGTTCTGTGTGGACATGAGTAGTTGGGTAGGACAGGTAGTTGGGCAGTTTCTTTAAACTAAGGCATTTATTAGACCTGAAGGCAATGTGTTGCCAGTTTCTTTCTTCTGATCATGCATTGTTGCTTATATGTATCATTTGTGTTTTAAGGGCACTAGTTTTCTTTTTTTTTCTTATTAAAGGAATGCAGGAAACAATTAAGAGAAGGAGGAGGAAACAACAACACTCTCAGGATTGCCAAGGATTCATTTTTTTCTGTACAGTGTCTATTAATTATGCTACTCCTTTTATTAATCCTTTGACACCTGTTAATTATTCTACAATTTTGGCTAGTAGCTGGAAAGCCACTTTGAAGCATTAAGCATATTGTTGTTTAGTTACTAGAATATTCAATGCACTGAGCTGAAAGTATGTAGTGAGATGGGAAAAAAAGCCCTTTACCCTAAGCCACATTTAGAGCAGCAAGCAATAAAAATATTTGCTTTGGAAGGATCTTTGTGGAACAAAACTGACTGACGCACATACAGGGAAAATAAAATAAAAGCTTTATATGACAAAGGGACTGGGAGAGGTGGCCAGAATGTCAAATTAGTGGCTGAGACTAGCCCTGATCCTGCTGAAATGAGTGGTTAAATTCCCACTGGTTTTCATGGGACCTGGACTGGCCTCTTTCTCAGAAGGTTGGCTTATCCTTGACCTCTCTTTGCTCTTCTTTGACATTATGGCCACTTAAGCCTTGTTCTTCCCTCTTGCTGTTCTTGCCTTTTCTCTTAATCTGCTTTTCACCTTACATGTAACCAATACCAACCCACTACAAAAAAGAAAAAAATTAAGCCTGGCAGTAGCACTGCTTGCTTACACCTTATTGCAGTATTTAATCTTGATGTTGCATCTTTATCTTCTACCATAGGCTATTCTTGCATATTTTTATTGTGAGCTATATAGAGAGGGTCCATCCAGGCGTGCCTCCAGGTCTTTCAGTTTATAACTGTTAATAATCTACTGACAGGCCGGCTGGAGTGTGGAAATCCCAGCCGACCATCCTGTCAGCCTCAGTGACCATTACTTTGGTTAACCCCAGCAAAGCTCCTCCAGGACTCTGAGCTGGGTCCAGTTGTTGGGCAAACAGGATGCAAATCATGAGCTGGGGAGGCACTGATCATGCCTGCCTCCGACCTAAGGCAGGCTGTTCCACAGGCACTTTCAGGAGCTCGCCTGAATTGAACTCCTCTGCTCCACCCTGCATCCCAGGGGTTTCTTACAATGAATCTCAGGCCAGCCTCAAGGAGATCATCCAAACAGGGAACTTGGATGGGTGGGAAGCCCAGTCTGAGTCGCTCTTATGCTGTGGCTGGGCACAATATAGATGCTACCATTTTCTATGGACTGTGTTGCGCTGGGAAGAGTGAAACCCAATTACTGATTCCACTGGGAAAACTGGCCTTTGGATCATGAAGATCCTGCTTTGCATTTTTCTGGCATGGTCTTTGTTCATCACCTGTAGGAAACTACCGCCCTTGTCACTGGGTTTGCACTGGAGTGACACAGGGCCACTTCAGTTGTTGTTTTTGTAAACATTTGGTGAGGTGAACCCTAAATCTGTTAACTCCTTACTGCTGCCTGGTGGCTATGGCAGAAGCATCCAGGTTTAGTGCAGAATTACTTGTAAAGGGAGCTCAGTTGCTGTGAGCTGGTTTCTGCTCCTTGAGAGATTTTAGAATCAAGAGGTTTTTATTTTCCCAGTGTGACTGGTTGTTGCCCAGAGTTAACAGCAGTTTCCTGCACTGACAGTTCCCGGTGGAAGCGTGTGCAGGGATAAGATCCTTCCTGCCTCAGTGGGAACTTACAAAGCAGTCCTGACGTGGGAGGTCAAGAGACCTGTGCTTCAGGATCTGGAGAGCTGGCAGTGTGGGAGTCCCAGTGGTGCTAAGCCAGTCTTTTACCCTTTTGGAAAGCTTCACTGTAGGGTTTTAAATCTCCAAAATACACGGTCACCTCTATTCAGAGGGGAAAGGAAGCCATGTCACTTTAATATGAGATTCAAGCTTGATCCCTTGTGGAATTCCCCTGGAAAGTGTGGAGAGGAATAAGAAGCAAAAGCAGCAGGACATTTATGGTATTGCTGGGTTTGAAGCATTTTTAGCTTTGTCTTAAAGGGACACTCTCAAGATCAGTGAACCTAAAATTAGCTTGCTTTTCTCTTTCCGTCCCAAATGTCTGTTTAGTTTTTCATTTGTATTATGTTATAAATGCTTACATGCTCTTTTTTTAAACTTTTTTTGGTAAGAAATAAAATGAATGCGAAGAATGCAGCATTCATAAACAGCCGTACAACTAATGAAAACACAGAAGAGAAACTGTGTGTAAGCCATGACTAACAACTCCACAATAAGAAAGCATTGTGTGGTGAGAGCCTTGCAACAAAACACAAGTGTGGTAAAAAACCCTGCAGAAACAGCATAGCATCATGATCTTTTAACAGACATGAGCTGCTGCCTCTTGGGAGAGACCAGCTCTGTCCAGCACTGAGAGGGGCATATAGTGTCTAAGGAGAAAGCTGCTGTAGCTCTGAGGTCCCAGGAGTTAATGTGGTAGGTCATGTGTATAAGCGCACAGAAAGAAAACAATTATTTGATGCCCTTTATGAGAAGCTGGATTTCCTTCTGCTGTACTCTTATGTCTTTCCTCTCCTGTGCTGGCACTCCTTCTGGTGCTTAACAAATACAGCCTGGTAAAATATCCATTAAATGGGGTTTTATGCCATTTTTAGAACTCCCCATTTTACTGCTGGAGCAGAAGGACTAAATGATTCTTGAGTTTGTTGAAGACATTTTTGGTAAAATGATTCCAGATTTGGAGGCTCAGTCCAACACCTCAGCCAAGAGCCTCTTTCCAGTATCATTCTCCAGAGGTTCTTGGGAGGGTGAAGCACTTATGCATCAGGCATTCCAGCCTTGTTGTATGCTTGTGCACAGTCTTTTATGGGATGAATAAATTTGAATGTGCTCACTTCTCGTGTGAAATGTTTTGTGCGGGACTAGCATGGTGCTATTAATGTAGCAGTGATTCTTGTTCAAGAAGTTACGAGTTAGTTACATATTTAATAGGCTTATGGTTGGTGATGTTGTGAGTTAATAAACAATCACCACTGACTGGCTTTTGAGAGTCAAAGCATTAGGAAACTTGCTTAACTCCAGATCTTTCCTCATGAGTTTTTATGCATAGAAGTCATACCCCGGGAATAGCCTGAAGCACCCTGCTTTATTTACTCCATCTGCCTGTCTGGTTTTGATCTCCCTATGCTTTTGTATCCCGTTGCAAAAAAGTGTCTGCTCTGCACTGGCAGCATGGCCAGGTAGCTCTGTGGCAATTATACAGACCAGAAAATGAAAATGTTAAATTATACCATGACAAGTGAAAATTAAATTAACATCTCCAGTGATTAACCAGCGTGTTCTTCCTGCCTTCAGAGTCCACAGGCACAGTATGGGGTGTTCTGCAGTCAATGGAGAGGAAGGATAAGGGACTCTATGGCAAAATTCTCGGCTGTGGGGGTTGCTTTGGAGACAGTGGGAGTTTTCTTATCAGAGAGCTTCCTGGGGGGCTCTTTGTAGCTGGATATTCACTATCCAAATCCAGAGTTGCGTGTAGCACTGGATCCCTTGGGCTGCAAGAACCTGGACGTCTCCTGCAGGAAAGCATTGATTGTTCTGCCCATGTCCTGCATGGCCTCTGCCCTGTCCTGGTGCTGTGAGGTGCAGGAGGGTGTGGTACCCTCTAAGGGCTTTTTCCATCCCCTCTCTAGGGAGGAGTGGTAGTTCACTGTCTTTTGGACTATGCACCACTCCTGCTCTGAGGGTGCAGGGGGAACATGTGAACTGAGCCACAGAAGTTCAGTCGGGAGGGTCTGGGAACTGCAGAAACACATTTATTTCAGAGGTAGATACTGTAGTGCTGGTAAAGAATTTGCACTGTCTCAGCGTCCTGATAAAAAGGGTTATTTTCTTATTATGTTCTCAGCATTCTTCCTCTTCAAGTTCTCTAGGAGCATTTTTTTTATGTTTCCCTCAGGTGTCTTAAAGCTTCTTGTTTGCAGAACAAACATCCCAAAGGGGCTGTGAGCTGGTCAGAGCGCTGACATTTTATTTTAAACCCACCAGCAGCAAAAAAACCACAGAATATTTTTGAAGGGAAATTTCCTTTTTGGGTTTTTGTATCCCTGAAAGAATTTCCGATGCAGGCAGATAGTAATTCCCAGCTACATACTTCCTGATAAGGAAACGGCTCCAATAAATGCAGCTATAAATAGCTACCTTTTTATTTTTTAAAAATGTCGAGAGATCTGTTTAGCTTTTATTTCAAACTACTGAAAGAAAGGGACAGTGTACAATAAAAGTCTTAGGTTTGGCACCCATTTGCTTTCCAGTAAATAATATTTTTAATATGCATTTATACATTTAATTTTGTGAAGTTTAGATGTCTGTTTCTTTCTGCTCATCCTTCTCACAATTCTGTAAAAGAAAAGAACTCACCTTTTTATATGGTAAACATAAATTCCATTTTGCCTTCCTCATGAAGGGAAAGTATTACCTGCTTTACGCAGAATTCTTAATGCTTTTGCTTTGTGCCTGTATTTTAGTGCTTCTCTATGTATAGTTTGTTAAGGTGCTTTGTCATTTCAGAATAAGTAGCCGTGATCTTCAACCGCATTTTTTTCACATTTGCTGTGGATATGCGGTAGTAAATGCATGGTTAGACATAAATTCCTTTTTTCTAAAAGTAACTTGCTGAGACAATTCTGTGCAGCTAGTTTATAAAGCTTCTGAATTTTCTGCATTATCTTCCCCCTTTTTACAGTTCTGTTTCATGTATTTTTAATTTCATGCCTTTCACTTTGGACTCTTGCTAAAATTTTCCCTTGCCAGTCCTGCTTTTTTTTATTCTTTAAAAACCAAACACCAAACACACGGTACCTTCAGAGAAACAAATAATTGTTTACCCCCACAAAAATTGATAGAGATGAATAAATTTGCTGCACGAGCTAATGTGAAAATGTCTTTGCAGGTTAGATTTCAAGCTGGTTGTAGCAGTCATTCAGATTACAGCTGAAAATATATGCATGTCCGTTGCCTTGAGAGTTTTATAGAGGATGAGTGCTTTGTAAATCATCTTGAGCAGCACTTGGACCTTAGTGAGTCCCTGGTTTCTGTGCTGCAGCAGGGAAGGGTCTGTGCAGGCTGGCATGTCTTGCAGAGCTGTGATGGATGGGGGTCTCCAGCAAAATCCTGAGGCACAGCTGGGGAAGGGCGTCTTCACGGGGGGTGTTGGTGGCTGGCTTATCCTCTTTTCCCACTTGTTCCTGTCCTGCGTGCTCCCTGGTTTTTCCGGAGGGTGGGTGAGGTGGACACGCTGGGCTGGATGTACAGCACTGGCTGAACCATGGCCAAAGCCCCTGGAAGGCGACGGTGCCACTTCCTCAGTGCTGGCAGCCAGCAGAGAGTTGGGGCCCAGCACAGCAGAGAGGAGGTGGAATATTCCCCCTTTTCCTTCTCCGCCTTTCTCCTTCCAGCGATTTCACAGGATCTTGTGACTTGTGGCCAAATCCTGCCCGTGAGGGCACTCAGCTGCCATGGGCCTCTCCTCTTGGCCGCTGATGGCGCTCACAGCTGGCCCGGAGCCGAGCAGATTGCACAAGGGTGCAGCTGGTGGCAGATCCCTCCGTGCCCCTCTCGCTCCTTGTTTGCTGGAATGACACAGCAGGGCTCAGCACGTGCCCCTCCATAGCCCCTGAGCACATTGCTTTACACAGTATTCCTTTGTAGGCACCCGGAGGGGTTTTACCTCCCGTCTCCTGTGCTCCTCTCTTGGCTGCACCAGAAAGGTTGATCTGCGTGTGCAGGCCTTGCCACACCTCCTCAACAGGCCCGTGGAACATGCACAATTAATATGGCATTAATTAATTATGGGGAGAATTCGCTGCTGGCACAAGAACGAAGGCTTGCAGCTTATAAAGTGAATCCTTTGATGCTGAGCTTTAAAGAACGTTTCCATCAACTCAAGCCAGCAGAGAGATTCTGTGATATTTATACCCTCACTTCGTACAGACTCCAGAGTTTGGCCAGCCTGGGCACCAGTAACAAAAGCAGTGGTCATAAAGGAGGAGGTTTCAGAAAGCATAACCAGGGCTTGACCCTCAGGAGTAAAACTGCACAAGTCCTGGGTGAAAATGTTGGGGCTGAGCCAGACATGGTTTGTTGAGCCAGCTCCATAGGTACAAAAAGTGACCTACTGGACTTGCTGAAATAAACAGGAGTTGTCTCACTGTCTCCAGCAATTCCCGCAGTTTTATCCTGTGTGTGTGTGAGTAAAGTTGTAGGCTTGCACTGTGCTTTTACTTACTTGGCCAGTGTTTGGGGAAAGAGAGATGAAAGAATGACTGTGCCTGTTTGGTTTATGCAATACTGAGAATTTCTCCCTTTCTACTTCCTCCTTCTCAACAGTGCAGAAGGAAGTAGCCCTGGTCCCTGCTGGTCCGCAAACCAGTTACTCATTTCAGTTCTGCCACTTGAGTGGGTCCTTGTGTATTTCCTAGTGGGGGAAATCTCCCTTTATGTATATAAGTTCCTCCTTCCTAGTCTCTTTTGTTCTGATTTCTTCCAAGCAATCTGTCTCCTTCAATTTTTAACTTCTTTGCTGGCTTTCGCTTCCTCTCCGTGATTCAGTGAAGGCGTTTTGTCAGAAAAACCCTCTGTACAAAATAATTCTTTGTTCCCTTTTTTTTTGTTTTTCTGTGTTATACTTCTTTGCCTCTCGCTTCCCTGGAAACTTCCTTAGTAGTCTTACTACCTCTGGGCTTTTAACTTCATTACTCTGGGTAGTCATTACTGTGTTGCTGGGTGTGTAATTGTTCACGGCACCTTGATCTTTTTATTAGAGGTTTGGGGTTTTTTACTGCTCTTTAAATACTAATAGGCAGTGGTGACAAATATTGTTATTAAATACATGGGGCTTGTCTCATCACTGCTCTACAGCTTGCTTGGTGGTTTTTCGCTTGTTGAAAGTGAGCATAACCAACTCACAGGAGTCATTCTCTACTTCCACTTTATCTTCTCAGGGATGCAGTGTGTGGTGTGGAGTAGTGGTGAACGGGCCACACGCAGTAGAAGGTTTAGTGCAGGATTTGAAGCCTTGGAGCTCAGCAAAGTAGAAACAAGGGATAGCACTTAATGT
The DNA here is from genome assembly GCA_013397175.1 of Platysteira castanea. NCBI lineage: Eukaryota > Metazoa > Chordata > Aves > Passeriformes > Platysteira > Platysteira castanea. Next base: position 533,653 of record VYXC01012501.1, on the reverse strand, counting down.
CTGTAAGAGCTGGAACATTTATAGATCTTTATTTTTACACCTCCTCTCAGTCTTAAAATCATGCAGAATGAAAAACAAGCAGAGGAACTGGGAGTGACAGCAGAGGTAACAGTGATAGCGAGCTGAGCTGTGTTTGTGATGGGCAGACCTGAAGCAGCTGGGCTGTTAGAGGAGTCAGTATTTGTTGCTGGCCTCCTGCCACACCATTATCAGTGTGTGCAATAGCAATGGCTGGATCTCAGGAAGTTTGGCGCTGATTCAGTTCAGCAGAACACCCAGAAGTAAATCCAGATGTCTTTTAAATTGGTTGGATCTGTGGTGTTATGGTGAGTTCTCCATAATTATGATTTTCTTGTGAGAGTTCTGGGAGAATCTAGCTAGTCCAGAATAACCCTGAGAACACAGCTTCTCACGCATGGCCTTTCTGGTGCTCCATCAACTGCAGCGAGAACACGTGTGCACAAAAACTCCACTGGAACTCAGACAAGAGTTAACAATCAAAATTTATTTTAAAGCTGAGAAGTTTCAATTATTTTTTTTTAATCTGACACGTGTATCTCCATGTGCATGTACATATTTAGATCCTGTGGAAAGAAGGCTTGCTCTAGTACTTACGCTTTATGCAGAGAGACTGTTAACTTTTCCTTTTTCTTTTGAAGCTAATTAGCACTTAGAATGTGTTACAACCATTTCTTTTAGGCAGAGTTGTAAAATTACTGCCTATGATGAAGCAAAAAATGGGTGCAGAAGATGGTGGAAGGTTCCTTTTGTGTCACAGGAGCTGCTAAGCAGGCTCAGAAGTGCTGTCCTCCCCACACCTCTGCAGCAACAAGCAGCCACAAGAGGGTTAGCCTGTGTTTGAGTCTAGAGGCCTAGGTTCAAACTGGTCTTTCAGTCCATTTTAACTGGTTCAAGTGTACAGAGTCAGCAGTACTGTATATGTTTGAAAGCTCTGCGTTGAGTTAAAATTGTAGATGAGGCTCAATCAGCTGTTTTTCATGCTTTCTTACTGCGTGCACTCCATAAGCGACTTCCTGAAGAGTACTAATGTGAAGTCTAATCCACAAACAGTCTTGGCACCAGCTGGGAAGCTGAAATAATCAGAGTATTATAACCTGTTGTGAATAAAGGTAGCTCACACTGATAATTTTATCCTGAAATGACTTGGCCCCACTCTGAAGCATTTTCACTGCTTATAAGTTGGTATAACATAAACAACATAAAGGCTGTAAAAATATCATTTGTTGTACAAAACATGTCTCTTGGCCAGTTATAAATTACACATATGCTTGAAATAATTTGATCATCAGGACAGTTGCACTTCAGTAGATCCTGACAACTGGACGAGCAGGGACATCGTCCATATGAATAAAATGCCTGGCATGTCATTACGACTTGAAGTTATGGTCATCTACTAAATTAACTGTTCCCAGTGTCATTCAGAATTGGGATGAAAGTAAATTATTATTTTGATAATTTTCTCAGTTTTTCTTATGGGACCACAGTACAAGGGAATCTCATTCAGAAGGATGTTGTGGTTGTTCAACAGAAAACAATTACTGAAGTGAGTAGCTCATGACTTTTTCATGTGGTTTTACAGTAAGACCTGTGAATGTCCCTTGACTGTAGAGTTAAGGAAAGATATTTGTCGAAAGTCAGTCACCAGACTCAAATTTGTATAGCAACTGTGAATAGATGTCACAATTTTGCACCAAAATTGTTAGGCAATTGAAGTTCTGGCACAGGCTTGTTAAAGCTCATGAATTTCTAGGGAGGTGTCTTAATGCTTTGTATTTATTCAAACTCTGCCCCACTGAGGGTGTGGTGGTCTCATCCACGTGGTCATTTTTAGTGTGCTAGGGAGCCTAGTTAGAACAGACTGCTTTCCCCAGTCCTCCCATTCCTAGGAAGCTAGAGGGGGAAATGGGACCCTGTAGTTTGAGGAAAAGGTAGTTTTGTACGTGAATAGGTTCACTGGGAGAAAGTTATAATGTGGCTGTGAAATCATACTTGGTATGGAGAAGGTGATCAGGAAGTGATTATTCACAGTTCCTAACAGAACAGCGAATCCAGAGATCTGAGATAAGGCATTGGGCAACATGTCCAAAAGAAACAAGAATGAGGATACATCACTACATGAAAGAAATCAGGAAGGTGTTTGCAGGGCTGAAAGTGTGAATGGATCTCTAAAAGGAACCAGATAAACCTGTGCAGAGAGGGATAGGCCGTGTGGTCAATATGGAAACAGTGGCCTGAGTGCAACCACAGCTCATGACGTCCTTAAACCACAGATTACCAGCGGCTGAGATATATTATAGTAGAGATTGCTACAGGTCTCCTTATTCCTTAAACTTTTTGCTTATACAACCACTGCTGTAGATGTTTGGGTAGATGGGTTGGGGATCTTTTCTAGTGTGGTAGTTTTTATATTTTTCTCCATGTCATAACCATCTCCAGTGATTTGACAGTAGTGTGGATTCCATCCAAGCAGATATATATTCAGTACGCATATGCTGCGCCAGAGGGCTCTTTTAGGCGATAACTAACTCATCAGCTAGAGGCCACAGAAAAAAAGTTAAGTGGGGGGATTTGCCTTTAAGCAATTCTGACAAAAGTCTCTTTACACAACAGCTGACTGGATTGCTGAATGTAATGCCAAGGGCAGCAAGAGAGAAAAAAAAAAAGAAGTCATGTAAATTAGCTGGCGAGGGAACAGGGCAAAGCTATCTGGTAAGGGGGGGAATGGGAGAGAAGGGCACCTCCTGGAGCTTCGGCTTTAGGGACCAGGTTTGCTCCAAGTGCTTGAGAAACAAATATTGAAGTTGAAACTGGGGAAAACGTAGAGAGCCTCTCTCCATAGCATATAAGCCTCCAGTGGATTGGAGGCACCCCCATATGCAATTCTGTTACCCCTGGCATTTGTTTCTCCCATACACCCTCAAAGGATTGCTTTCATTTTTCTGCCTTTATTCAGTCCAAGATCCAGTTCAACCTGTGCCCCTTTTATGGCCCTGTCTCACATCCACGTAAATGTGTAGCATGAATTTCAGTTCTGCTTCCTCTCTTGCCCCAAACAACAGTTTGGGTTTCTGGGTGTAGTCATTAACAAAAGTTAGTCAGTATTATTTGTGATTTGAAATGGTAAATTACAAACTAGCTGGAAGAGACTGGTAGTGCTTTGGTCTGTATCCCATTTCCTAAGGTGCTTTATAAAATACCGTATGTTGTTATTCACTCTGGCCTGGATGTTCTTGGCTCTCTCCCACTTAGTGATTCACAAGATGTCTGTGAGATTCATTTTTGTAAATGTGGTTCTCCCCCTTCCCGCTGTATATTTTCCCCACCCTTCCCCTTTGTTTTCAAGTTGGTTAAATAAAACCCGTGGTACATGTAAGGGACAGAGTCTCCGACATAACATCAGAAGAGATCTAAGATAGGGTGTAGAATTTTCCCCCTGATTTTCAAGTGGGAGATTAGAATAGTTTGCAAAGCTTTTCTGCAGCTGCCCCTCCTCTTCCTCTGCTCTTTTGCAGCTCTGCGTGTCCTGTGCCTCTCTTAAGATATTTTTTTCTAGTAAAAAATCAGCGCCTTGTGCCCTCCGAATTCTCCTGGCTGTCCCTGGGGAGAGGGGAGCTGGGTGCGGTGGGGTCTTCTGTGCGAGGGCAGAGCTGCAGATCCCAGTGCTGGCTGCTGTAAGCAGGCAGGGGTGTTTGCGGGGCTCGCATGCCAGAGCCTCTTCAAACAGCTCTGCTCAAAGGCATGAGCTGGGCTCACTTCTGAGGGAAATTTCCTTTTTGGGGAAGTTGCTGCAAAGGAATTTCCTGTGTGGGCAGACAGAGCTTCCTGACTTGGAGGCTTCTTGGAAGGGAAACCGTTTCATAATGAAATGATAAATTAAAGACATACCAGCCCTGGTTCGCTTCAAAACAGCTATTGAGAGAGCTCAGGCGGTGCACCATTATACTCCTGCGCAGAATGAAAATAAATTGCATCCTGACAGGATTCTCCATAGTAGACCATATCCTTCCCCCCAGCCTTCCTCCCTGTAGGTCTCCCTTTCCTCCTCCTTTCCCCCTCCCCTGCTATTTGCTTCACTGTCATCTATCTTCTGCAGCTCCCTCTAACCAACAGGCACAGGGGCGTGAGGTCAGGGAGTGTTTGCTAAATGTGCTCCTTCCTCCGTGGAGCAGTCAGCTCTGGTTTAAGCCCTGCTGTGCTGGCCAGCAGGGTGAGTGCCCTGGGTGGAAGTCACAGGAATGGCACAGGGCTGCTCTCAAAACTGGTGCCATTGCTGCTGATGTGGTTGTGGCAAGGAGAAATTAGGGATATCCTCAGAGTTCTAAGTCAGTGCCGTAAAGAATGTCTTGGTGCGGTTATGAAAATATCTGGGAGGAAGTGTTGCAGATAACTGTTTCCTGTTAAATAAGAGGGAAAAAAGGACCTTTGCTCCATCCCAGTCAAGACACAATGGAGGGAGGGCATCGCCAGAGAGCTCAAGCTGTTTTCAATAGGCACCAACCAGCTCATACCATTTCCCTGCTCTGCCCCATTGTGACCTGTGGAAAAGGGAAGGCCAGTGCTTGTGGGTGTCTGTGCCCTAAGGGGTGCCTATAGCTGTGAGCTCAGCTGGGCTGGGTGAAGAGCTTTGATCAGACTGCTGGGGTTGCCAAATACATCATACCTGCAGATGGAGGGTATAATTTCAGAGGGCACAGGGGTAGGGAGGACAAACAGGTGAGAGTTTCATGTTACCTTTCTTTGTCTCAACTCTGTTATTTGTAAACTTGATGGGTGATTCTGTCCACAACACCTAGTTCCACAAAGTGATCTGACCTGCACTGATACAAGTGTGGCGTCAACATTTTCTTTTTTCCCTGGAGAGAAAGCTTTTATTCCCTGCCTCCTATTTGGCTGGCAATTAAAGCTGTTTTAATTCTTTGCAGGACTCCCCAGAATTGTGTGCCTTATGGGCCTTGTTGTTCCAAGGAGGCCTTATCCCTCTCCATTGCTTAGTGAGTTTCTTTGGAGTTTTGAAACACTGAAGTCACTGGCAGAACACTGCATGATTTTATAATAAGTGCTGTAGTTTTGGGAAGTTTTTCTTAAAAATGCATATGATGGAGTTCCATGACAGTGAAAGAATTTGAGGTTCTATTTGTCTTTTAAAGCAAGTTTTTGGCCGGTGTAAAGAAAAACTAGAAAAGGTGGTTCACATGGCTCAGAGGTCAGATACAGAGGACTCTAAAGTGGATAAGCACTGGGCTCATAACTTTTATGCTCTCACCACCTCTTGATAGCATTAAATTAATAATTAAAATCAATGTACTACATAGTATTTGCCTAAGTTGCTCCCCTTTTTTGTCCTTGCTAGTGCATCAGCTAATCTCCACCTAAAGAAATGTCATTGCGTTTTCTATATTTCCTGCCTCCTTCTTAGGCTAGGGTGATGTGCACTTCTCTCTTTGTGTGCTTGACAGAGTCTCAACCAGCTGTGGGGTTTGTCATCCCGCCTTTCCAAACTGTGAGCTCCCAGTATCCCATCTTCCCCTCAGACAACACGGGACTCATTTGTCACCTTCCTGTTCTGAGCAAAAACTACACAAAATTAGTTCTAATCTACTCAGAAATAAAATCCAGGTAGCATCCTGTGATGGTGGCAGCTATAGCCACGCCGGGAGGAAATATGAGTGAGAGCACAATGATGAACTGCTTATAAAACAGAACAGTTTCACCAAGGTTTTGTGTGTAATAAAGATTTGCATTGTTAATCAGGTGCCACTCCAGTCACTGTTCAGCTTCATGATAGTGAATTCCAGTAAAATGTGGGTGGGAGGACACTTAATTTGTGCTGGTTTTTTATTGCTTTAAATGCACGCACTGCTTGTTCTTGGCATGATATCAAGAGAGTGCTGGAAGGAAATGAGGTAGAAAAGGGACATGAAAATCATGACTGCACAACTGATCTCTAAGGGTATTGTTCCTGCTTCCACATGGAAAGCTCAGAGATTCCTGGTAGGCATTCTTGCTGGGGTGGCAGAAGGTGGAAATCTTACATTTCACTTCAGGAAATAGCGGGTCAATAGGGATTTCTGTAATCAGCTAGAAACTAGCAGTGATGAAGTTTAAATAAATTGTAGGCAAGTAGTCCTGTCATAGGAGTAGCTCTGAAAGACCACTGCAAGGTCTTTGAGGACAAAGGAAAGACTGGAGAGGTGAGGTAGGATGCATCTTGGCTACCATTACTCTTGTAGATGATGTTCTAGGGCCTTATCTTGAGCTCTGTCCCTCCATGTAGCCTGTATTTCTGCTTGAAATTGGAAGGCTGGGCTATAGTACATGTCCCTGCTCCAGAACAGTTCATTTTGTTATATGTTTGTCTGCTTTGGTGGAATTTCTGTGACTTGCCTTGTGAGACAATCGAAGTCTTGCCCATAGGAGGCTAAATTCAGCCTCTGTTCTCCTTTGATCAAGTTTCCATCTTCTGAATTACACTGAGTCAGACCACTCTAAATCTCTGCTTGTGGGTTGCTTATACCAAATATTTGTGGGCATTTCTCTTGCTAAACTATTTGCTTCTCCTACAGTGCAGCATGAAATATGTGCAATGTTTGTGAAAGCTCAGCAGGTTTGGAAAAGTTGGGGAACGAATAGGAAAGCCAAAGATCCTTTCAAGGTAGCTATTCTTTGGATTCTTCTACTGTTCTGAGTCGCAGGTTCTCAGGACAGTAACTGGTGTTTTATCCAGCTGGATTTTGTCCTGCTCATTTGAAATGCTCTCTTTTTCACCTCAGTGTAATTTACAATCACATATCTATTGCAGCAAGAAATGTTAACAGGAAAGAAATGTAAACACTTCAACTGTGTTTTACTTCCTCTAAATATCTATATGTTTGTGTTGAGAGAGTTATTAAATTAGAATAAAATAAAGCTTTCCCGGCAGCCCTGGGAGCTGAGATAGGTTCATCTCCTGAGGATCTGGAGGAAGGGAGAATGAGGTGTGCAGCAGTGCTGGGTTGGTATGTTGCCCAAGCAGTCACTGTGATGGAATTTCAACATGGTAACAGAGGCTGTCCTACACCAGCTGCATTTGCTTCCCATGAGAAAGTGGAGTGGCATGGAGAACACTGAGGTTGAAAGAGAAAATTAGGGACATGAGTTTCCTCTCTTGCACAATCCCTATTTAGACATTTTCAATCACTGTCTGACTGTATATGAAGATGTTTAACTTCTTAACTGCTGAAGGATGTAATAATTTTCTCCAGGGAATTTGTCTCTTGGTGTTTGAACAAATGTTACTTGAAGGGAAAGGGTGAAAAAACATGTGGCTCCCCATGCAGGTCACTTTACTAAAGCACAGATAATATGGTAGCAAAGACCTGAATTAAAAGTCAGCATCAGGTACAGATAAGATAGGCAAAGTCAAACTCTTCGTAGTCTTTAGTAATTTTTTTCTTTCGTAATTTCTTTTTTTTCTAATGCTTCTCTTTTAATTTTTTTCCAGGACAGGTTGCAAGCAGTGTCTTAACTAAGCAAGGGGTATAGACAGTAGGTTTACTTTTTCAATTATCTTTCAAAGCCTTCTTGGAAATAGTTTGAAAGACTCTCTGAAATCCACAAACTAGAATTTGAAAATACTCGTCCTTTTTACAGAATGTCTTTTCAGTTCAGCAGTCTCAAAACCATAAACACTTCCATTTCCCTTGCCTCTTTTACACATGTCAGAGGTTCAGCTCTGCCTAGCTAGGCTAATGTGACCATAGCTGTCTGGTTTAAATGTTTTTGAGGATGGGCAATCAGCTTTTTTGAGGCAGGTGGAGGGATGTGATCTCTGTCTTCACACTGACACTAAGATTGCTTATACCTGTGAAAAACTAAGAGAGACAAAATGATATTTTTCTTAGGGAAATTTCCTTTCTAAGGAAGCTAGTCATATGAAATAACTATTATTATTTTAAAATCCAGTATGAGTTGAGGGAGTGCCCGGATTACACATTTCCTGGAAAAGGCCGTTGGTGACGTACCACTGACTAATGAAAATCGCCAGTTAGAAGCAGCTCTTTTCTATTAACTATTTGAAAAGGAAAGAATGTTTTAAAAGCACAGGTCATTGACATTTCCTTGTTCTTTCTTTTTAACCCACCATCCATGTGCCTGTTTACATCATTAGCAGCTACAGATTCATGGCCCTGGTTGGAAAACACTAAACTGTTCTGATATAACAAAATAAGTAAAACCAAGGCCTGATTGCTGTTATTTGCCATTAATGAGGGTGTGCAGCTTAATGCCACAACCTAAAATGCAGAGAGGATGAAGAGAAGCACAAGGGAGGCACAACAATCATGGCAGTAGATGAGTTGGATTTGCCATGAAAATCAGAATAATGCTTTATCTACTGGTGAGTAGCCGCCTGCAAGGAGGTCTGTCCAGGGGTTAAGAATGGAGTTTTGCACACGTATGAGAAATTCTGGTCAGAAAAGGGAAAAGCCGGAGGATAGAACTTCTGTATTTCAGTGCTGCTAATTCAGGTTTTTAAACCAGTGTCCAGGAAATCTGGGAGCAGATGAGCCAGAACTCCTAATACCATTTTAGCTGTTATGTCTAAGACTCTGGGAATTGTGTTGCTTATGCTCAGAAGAGCATGACTTGTGATTGCAATTTATTCAACTCAAAATGACCTCCAAGCCTTACTGGAAGTCAACTAGTCAACTTTAAAACTCCCCCCAAAACCACAAAAGCATGAAAATCTACCCCCTCCTACTTACACCATAAGAGATTTTTTAGTTTTAAAGTTGTCATCCTGCAACATTTTGTTTTGAGTTTACTCCAACATTAACGTGACAGAATTATGCAAACAAGGAAATTTCCATGGGCTGAATTGCACAATTTCAAGAAACAATCTGAGGTATTAAATAAACATGAGCACTGATGCATTAGCTTTGGAGGGCAGTGTGCTCTCTGTAGCTGTTGGAACAGAGAGAATAAATACACCTTTCTTCTTCCCTGTTCATTGTCTTGACACACAGGAGGGTATGAATAGTACCTGGCTAAGTGTGTGTGCAGTGCCAAACCCCAGGGATTGTTTGGAGGACTGCTGCCTGAGATTTACCATTCAGTCAAAGAAGCAGCACTAAGGGAAGATACTCACAATGCTACTATAGGTGTTAAAGCTGTGCAGTGGAAGTCCAAAGTGTTTCCTAGTGCTTTAAAGGTTTTCCTTTGTACGTTCATAGGATGCTGTATTGGCCTGTGACAGCAGCTACTCTGGGGTATAGTAAGAATTTCCAACTCCACCACAAATGTTTCTGTGAAAGATGCAATGCAGGCACCAACCCAGCAATTATCTACATTTCAGCTTTCAGAAACGTGCTGTACTTAAATCAAATAACCTTATATTCTTACCTAGAAACCTTAAGCCCACCAGACTACATCCTAGGTACTCTCCCATAAATGAACTACTAGGCTGTATTGTTTTACTGGTGTTTCCACTCTGTAAATTCACCTCAGGCCCTGTTATACCTCTAAGGGCAGGATACCTTTTTTGTCTTTCAGTGCTATAGCTTCCATTATTACAAGGGTCCTTGGCTATTGTAGGGATGAGTCTTACAGAAATTAAGGTAATTAAGCGATTAAGGTAAGTAAAAATCCAGTACCAACCTCTGCCTTTGCATGAGTGAAAACCTGAACCAGTAATGGCCATGAGCATGTTGATCTGGGATATGTCAGATGTGTTGCTGTTGGAGGAGTGGGATTCTAGAAGAATGATCCAGCAGGATTCATGGCTGGAGCAGTCTGAGCAGCTGATGGAGCTGTACTGTTTTAAACAGGATTACTGTAGAGAGGATCCAATTTGGGGATGCTTTCTGAAGGGTGATGCTGTAGTGCTCCACCCTGCTCAATGGTTTTAGGGGAAGATACTTGGATTTACCCTGGGTAGTGCACAGAAGAAACGGCCAAATTCTCAGGAAGCTCAATAACAAGTTTGCTTGCCAACTTTAAAACATTCAAGTAGAATACTTAGTAAATTTTAAAACATCCAGACAGAGTAAGGCACTTTGCAAACTTCAACTCAGTAAACTTTAACGTATCCAGTCTTGAGCCAGTCAACTGTTCCTCCAGTCTCCTATAGATCCACTTAGAGGTCTCTTCTAAACCTGATGCCTTAAAGCCCTGTGTGCTGCTCACATGAATCTGGAGTTCTCGGTGGAGTTTTCCAAGTCAAGGTTTATGAGAGTGCCTGAGATGTGTGGAAAACCTGAGATTTATTGACTTTCCTATGGTTATCACTTGCCACAAAAACCCGTGTCCCGTGCAGACTGAAGGTGTGTATATTTGTGGAAGGGATTATAGTTCAGACTGAGATGATGAGAGTTGATATGAGCAAAAGGATTACATGAGGAGTTGAGAATTACAGTGGTGCTTTCTGTGAAACCAGGAGTGGAGGGTACACAAGAGACCTTTGGTCTGCTCTGTGAAAAAAGAAAAACGGGGATCCAGACATAAGCTACCTGCACTGGGATAGAAAACTGGCATATTTGGCATCATGTGACTTGCAAATGTGTGCAAAACACATTATTCCAGCAGCAGCAGTTGATTTTTCTGAAGGCTTAGTCAATGAATATAAATGAATCCATATACTTTTACATTTTATTGGGTGATTATCAACTGTTGAGACTCCTCAGCAGAATGACGGATGTGGTTTCTTTATCTGACTGTCAAACAGAGAGTTTATGTGTCATTCTTCACTTACGTGAGCTTGCCCTAGGCTTGCATTATTGGTAAAAACTGTCCCATTTGCTGTATTTAATGATCTACAGGTTATCAAGCCTTCTGCAATCCTTTACTGGCTGTGACAATTTATTGCATGATGCTCCTTACTTTTCCTACTTAGAAGAAGGTCCTTTGCAAGGATAAACACATTAATTTCTCTAAAATATGTCCAAATCTGCCAATGAAAGGTGCTTCTTTCCATTATCCCAGTGTGTTAGCAATAATTCTGTCTGAAGAGGATGGAAGAACAGGGAATGTGGGTCAAAAGGCTTTGACAGATAGAAGTTTATCTAACAGGCTCGCCTTTAAAGACCGTTTGAGGAAGGGTAACTGAATGCAGCAATGTGCCTTTGCCCTGAGCAATGCTGAGAGAAGCTGGAGCCCCATAATGCCTTATCCCAGCACATCTGCATTTCCAAAGTCAGAACGGGATGGTTGGAAAGTCTGTAGCACAAAACAATAACTCGGAAGAGCACAGAGAGTGAACAAAACATGTTTCCTCATTTGTAATTATCAGGACTTTGAATGTGTTGTTGACACCTTAATTCTGCTCCACAGTCCATCCCCCCAAATGGTCACAAGAGTCTGCAAACACCAACAGACAATGGCTGCATTTTGGAAAAGGTTTGTGGTGCTTGGTTTTTTACTTCCAACTGTGAATGGACATTATGGGAACTTCAGAAAGAGTAGCTCCGACATTGTTTCCTCTGTGGGATTTTGTTGTATGTTTCTCTTCAAGCGCATAAAAACAACTGCAGATTTTGTATTTTCCGTGGCGCTTTCTGTAGTATGAAAGGCCATGTAATCTTAATTCATTTTAAGAGGCACTGATTTGACTGTTTGACATAAAGGGGGTTTCGATGTTCCTGATGTCATTTCAGAAGAACAGCAGTGAAACAGATCTGCAGCAATGCAAAACTTGTGTAAAAGAAAAAGAGAATTAAACTTCAGTATTTGAGACCAGTGCTGATATTTACCTTTGTCTTATTTTAAAGGCCTTGGCACATGTTACACTTATGTAACAAAAGGGAAGTACTTCACATTAGTGGTGTTTTACTGACCTGGGTGGCTTCTGTCAGTCATAGATTTCCAACTATTTACTTTCCAGGTAAATATAAGGATGACTACTAACCATGTAAATATAAAGAGGTGGCTATTAAAAGACAGTAGCTGTCTTGAAAAAACATGCTCCTTGGCAGTGCCACAGAGGTGTCAGCAACTATAGAGGGCTGAGTTGGGAAAGACATAAAGTTGTTACTAGTTGAGAGCTGCCTGATTATTTTAAGTGAGACTCAACAAAATTAGTGCAGTAACGCATTAACATTTCCAGTTTAAATAAGCAATTTTAAGTAGCTCCTCGTAGTCCAGGTATCTTCAAGAGCTTTAGAAAACAAAGAAACAGTGTTGCTGGTGTTGGTTCAGAGCCAGCATTTCCAGTCAGTTCTTTCACATGAGGCTCTCTGGTGCTCTTAAGGTTAAAGGAAATTAGGAAGTTCAGTCTCTGTCTATTACTCCTGTGACTGTGGTTGTTCTGAATCAGGTTCTACTTTATCACATTCCATGCTTGCTGTGAGAGAAACAAGGTACTGAAACAGGAATCTTTGCAGAGATAATAAAGAAGACAGATGAGGGAATCTCAAGCTGCACTAGAAAAATTGTTCCAGTGAGGTGATCCATGTCCTCTGACTCTCAACCTCTCATGCAGCCACAGACACCGAACAACTTCAGCTATGTAAGGTCTGGTTGCAATACATGGATCTGCTTCAACAGTTTTCTTCCCTCTCTTCCCATATCCTCAGACACACCAGAATTCAAATGTTTTGATTATGGGGCTCATTGTATCTCCTGTCTGTTGTGGTTTGGGGTTTTTAAACTTTTTTTATTCTGTTCTTCGTATTGGTACAAGCTTTCTTCACACAGTGCCACAGCATCTTCACTTCTCCAGAACCCACAAGTATGAAAACCATGGAGCATACATTAAAGACCCACTAAGCATAAATTTTTATTTCAGTCACAGAATGGACTAAGGGGAGAAAATGGGAGAAGGGGGCCAGTGAAAAGAGAGAACAAGCTGGCTCAAGGAAACATGAAGAGATTGGGTTTGAGTCGAAATCATGCCAGCAGTGATTGTAAATAAACACTTGGTGGTGAGTCAGTGGTTTCTGCTAAGTGAATGGATGGTACCTGTCCTGTCTTCATGAAGAACTGTCCATGCACATCCATCCCCTATCATTAAACAAACTATAGGTGTATCTGTGAGCTCAGGTGTATCTGCCAGGCCTGGAGGAATCAGAGAGCAAAACAGCTTCTCAAAGTTCAAAATGACCTGTGTGTCAGGATTTTCCCAGGGCTCAGGCAAAGTCATGTAAAGTGGTTCTTCTCTAGTCTTCATAGTAGAGACTTTATTGATGGCTGGTGCTTCCTGCTTTCCCAGGCACTGACTTCCCCATTGGTACAGAAGTGTCATGGAAAGTGATAGAGAAAGCTTAACTGGATCGTACAGCATCAGAAGGGGAGGGGAAGCCAAGAAAAATCCACTGAACAAATTTGTCAGCTGAACAAATTAAAAAATTAGAAAACTCAGCATTTTGTCCGTCACTTCAGCCCCCAGCATTTCCTTCACAGTTAGGACTTTAATCATCAGTAAAACAATAATAACAAAGCATGTACAAGGATTCCAACCATCAACTATCATAATTCTCTTCAACACAGCAAGACGCTCTTCAGCAAATAACCATTAAGAGATTAAGTCTCTTTTATGAATAAATTGTTTGGTATGCTGAAGGCGATGTATTGGACGTATTTTCACAGGCTTAGGGAGTGGAAGACCTTGACAACATGCTAATTGTCTATACCTGGCATAGAGGCAGTATTAAAGCCTTGGTAATATTCTGTGCCGTTGACCAAAGTAGCAGTCAGTGGGGATTGTTTGCTAATGTAGCCCTTGGTTTGGCTGCTGATAAATGTGAGTGTACATTATGATGAGGCTTTCACACCAAGATCCTGAAATATCACTTTTGCTGAGCGACTTTCACAACTTTTAGAGTCCTCCAGAGGAAGGGGGTATTAATGTTATTACCATTATGCATTTTGGAGAAGGGAAAATGGAGGCTCCAGTTCCACCAAATACAGTAAACCAGGGTCATGTAATGCTCTTGCCAAAAATGCCAGTCCTGCCCTTGTGCTGCTCTGGCTGTTATTCTCACCTGCATGCTGGCTGCTGGCAAAATTTCTTTTTCTGTTGCTCAAATATTCAGACTGAGAAATTCCTCTGGGTTAAAACTAATATTGGGAGAAAATAGTTGGGTTTTACCTTGACCGTTTCCTTGATCAGTGTTTGTACAGCTACTTGAACACTAAAAAGTTTCAAGGGAGCTGTGTGAGAACTGGAACACAAGATGGGAGTAGGTAGGACTTATTTATTGTGACAGTGCCACTTCAAGCCAACCTGAAGTGCTCATAAAACTCTGGCCTGAGGTACAGGTAAATAGCCTTTTGATGTTCACACCACTCCCGGGGGCTTCTCCAAGTCAGCTTTGCTCTGGTAAGCTAACATGCACGGGGTCCCAGTCAAATGCAGTCTTGTGCTGCTGCATCTGAATTTCAGGCAGCCTGGCTAGCCCACAGGGGCCACAGGTGAGTAGAAAGTGCAGAGATGGCACCAATAGTGCAAGATGCAGAATCCAGTAATCCTCATCTGTGTTCTCCAAAGCAGTGAAAGGACATTCCCCACAGCCTGATAGTAGTACCTAATTGGTTATGGTGTTTTTTTCCTTTTATTTTTAATAATGGCTGATTTATGGGCATGAAGCTTCTACTCCTCAAATGTAAGAGCAGCCAGGGGAAAAAAAAAGGACAAGGAAGCAATTTTTCCTGAAGCTTATTTCCTGGCAAGGCACGGTTTTCAGCTTTAAAAGGATGTGTGAGGCAGAGAGAAGTCCTGTAAACATGTTCACATGTGCCAAGGCTCCTTTAGCTTTTGCCTGAATGTCCCCCAGAACACACTGACTGTGGTTCATTGTCCTCTCATAGGAACTTGTTATTAAATTGTAAATTTATACATGCAAGACAAAGAGAAAACAAGTGAGGCTGTATCATATACCTTACAAAAACCTTGAATCTTCATTATTTCCTCTCCCTGGTTTCTGAAATACTTTTAATCTGAAAATCATGAAAGCTGTGGTCATCTCAAGGAAAATTAGAATAAACACAACTGGACAAAAGGTCCCTTAAGGAGTGTTTCAATCACCTGCTGCTGTGCTCCTGCAAAAGCCTTCCACCTTATCTCTGCAGCTGAAAGGGTATCACTCAGAACAGTGAGACTTCACTTTTTTAGAAGCCTGATGGGGATCAGAAGAAGTCAAGTGGTAATAAACACTGTGTCAGTAATTTGCTTTATGATTTAACAGTCCAGCATCTGCTTTTAAAAATTTTTTTTAAGTGTACTGCAGGAAAACCACTGCTACATTGCTTTATTCAGGCAAGGTCCTTGTTTCACTGCATTATAAAAACATTGGTTGGTGCATGTATGAGTGGTCTTTGCATGTGCAAGGGCATGTGTAGCTTTGAACATTGAGATACAATGTTCTGACTTGTGCTGATGACACTGTGTGAATAATGTCACATCCCTCTGAGCCGGAGGCAGAGGCAGATACCACGCACCTGGACAGCACTGGGGATGTCTTCTGCAGCTTCTCAAAGAAAGCTCACCCAGAATTCAGGAGTTCATATCCCTGGTGCTGGTCATCTCTTTAAAGTCACCCTCATCCAAGCCTCTGCCATGTGGGCATTATGGTTTTTAACTTAACAAAATGCTGTTAGGAACAGAGAAGAAAAAGCTGTAGTATTTTCCTCCTACCAGCTCTGCTTCCTGATGGTTTCCTTAGGAAGCACATTTTGGTGGTTGCAGGCTGTAATCTCCTAGGATTTACTGTGCTCCACTCTCAGAGAGCTCCTTGTAACACAACCACTGCTCACAGCTCTAAGCACACTTAATTGTGTCTCAGCTTCTGTTCTGTCTTTCAATTCAGGGGCTGTGCTGAGAAATACTTAGGGTTGTTATTAAGCTTTGACTGTTAGGACTTCGTTCTAAGCATGAGGAGGTTTGTTTTTCTGAAACAGGAACAAGGTGCTGAATGAGGTCACCACATCAATAATTCTTCTTGCTTATTGATTATCTGGCACCTGCATTTATCAACAGCTGATAAGTAAGTGAGAAGGATTTTGTTGTGATGTAGATCACAGCAGGTCTCAGAGTCAGTCGGCACATTTTAGTCTGTGAGATCAGATATGCACCTAATACATCTATGTTCTTAGGTCACACCTGGGTGTGCTGATAGAATTCATGAGGTCATTCAGTGTGTGTGTGTCTACATCTGCTTCATCAGCTGCTGGTGATTTGCAGAAATTTGTTGCTGCTTTAAAAGATGGATCTTGATCAAATAGCCAGTGAATGCAAGTCATCATCCTGGCTACCTGATGTATTTCTTCTTTATACTATGTACTGTGCGTACTTCAGAAACTACAGTCATCCCTGTGCTACTTTGCTCTAGATTTCTCTTTCTTTGTATTTACTTGCAGGTGGGTGTGTTTAAACATGTATTTAAGTTTCAGTGCTTTTATGTCTCACTGTCTGAGAATGGGAGAGGAAGATGGGGAACTGCCAATGTGGAAATAGTGTCTGAAAGCTAGAAGAATGGAAACAGTGAGAAGTCAGGCACATTTTTAGGGAGGTGTAACGGTGAAAATAAAATGCCAATACAAATCTAAATGTCCCTAAAAGTCTTGGAATTTTGAGTGGAAACTAACTCCAGGTACTTGCATATGTACAAACGGTCTGTGTATAAAATTCCAAGTTCTCTATGGATTGTACAATGCCCACAGCAGATTTTTCAAAATGCGTAAGGGTAATGACTTTTACTGGACAGGGTGTAACATTGGCACTTTCAACATAACAAATTATCTGGTCCAGAGAGCAAAACATTCCAGGAAATGGTGCAATTGTATACGCAAAGTATAATAAATAGATCACTAAAGCTTTCGTGGCATTATTAGATGTTCAGAAGAAAAGTAAGTACTAAACTCACTGTAAGTGTCCAACGGGCAGTCCTTGGTGTCATGGCCTAATCTCTGCTGTAGAACAGTACTCTGTCACACTGCCTTCCTTGGAAGTGGGAAACATCTTCTGTAGTACCTGCTGGATTAACTCTGGCACTTCTTACTGCCTGAGATGGCTGAGTGTTTGAGGAGCAATCTTCAGCCATCACCCTGAGATGTGGGAGGGTTGCTGAAGTCTGGGTGCTGATACCTGCATAGTCCATCACTCCGTCCCTAGTGACTCCCTAACAAAGCTTTGTCCTGCAGCAAGATTAGCTCTGAAGTTTTTTCATTGCCTTGGGGATTTTTTTGTTTTTCTTTTTGCGAACAACTCCTCTAAAGCAAATCATCTCTAAAAAAAAGTTGAATTTTTCTTAGCAATCTGTTTTTCTTAGAAACGAAAGGAAAAGCATTGCCTCTGAGCCTGCATGTTTGAACTCTTGACTGACCTGATCTAGTTTGATAGTAGCGTATAATGTTTCTGATGGTGGTATAGGAATATATCATTTTTTCTGCCTTAGTCTCCCAGATAGGCCAGTCCTGGAATGCCCTAGGCAGAGCCTTGCCAGCAGGTAGACAGAAGGGATTCTTTCCCTCTGCTCAGCCCCGGGAGTCTGTACCTGCAGTGCTTTGTCCACTCCTGGTCTCCCCAGTACAGGTAAGAAGTGGACATGCTGGAGGAAGTCCAGTGAAGAGCCATGAGGTTTATTAAGGGGCTGGAGCATCTGACATGAAAGGAGAGGCTGCGAGAGCTGCAGCTATTTACTCTCAAGAAGAGAATGCTTGGGGGTGTCTTGTCAGTACGTATAAATATTTGATGGAAAAAAGTGAAGAAGACAGAGTCAGTGGGCACAAACTGAAATACAAAATATTCTATTTACACTGAAGAAAAACTCCTCTGGTGGGAGCATGATCAAACACTGCAACAGGCTACCCAGAATGGTTCTGGAGTGGCTGTCTTTGGAGATACTCAAAACCCAACTGGGTGTTGTCCAGAGCAGCCTGCTCTGGTTGACCCTGTTTTGATCAGGAGTTGAACTTGAGGGTTGCCTTAAGATGCCTTCCAGCCTCATTTTTTCTGTGATTCTGTGCTGTGTGCAGGCTGACAAACCCCAGGAAACGCCTGTAGGAAGGAATGTCAGGCTGCTGTTGGCTGTTCTCCTTAGTCTGCTGTCGGGATAAAATAAGCCTAGCAAAAGGAGCTGATGTAGGGAGAGGGGACTGTAGGGACTGTAGTTGCTAAGGGAGGTTCAGAACAGTTTGGAATCATAAGCGTTCACTAAATTATTTGAAAAACCTTGTTTACAGGATATTATCTATTCCTCTTTGTTTTCACTGAAGTTCATTCAAAAATTCTTTTAGTTGGGATAGTAAACTAACTCTGCTCTCAGGTATGTCAGATTAGAATGTAAATGGTAGTGAGTTGTATTTACAGAGAGATTTAGGATCACAGAATAATTCATGTCAAAAGGGACCTTAGGAAGTCTCTACTCCAACCTCCTGCTAAAAGCAGGGTCAGCTCTGAGGCCAAAGTCCCTCAGTGCTTTATCAGGTTGCGTCTTCTAAGCCTCCAAAAATGGAGATTGTATAACATCTCTGGGCAACCTGTCCCAGCACTTGGCTGTCCTCACAGTGAAAAAGATTTTCCAGTCTGAACCTTTTGCTCTTAGGCTTTATTTTTTAGGTGAATGGAAGTAACAAACAGGTGCCTTTTGGGTTTTTCAGGGGTGTATATGCAATCTAGATCTCATGCTCTCTTGAGCACTTCTAGGAGTTCCCTTAGGCCCTTACCTTTATTTTGAAGCATGAAAGGGCATCTGATAATCTTATCTGATGTCTCCTGTGGTTCATAGCTGCAAGAATTTGCAGGATTGAAACTGAAATCTCTTCCCTTTCTAAAATAATAACTTCGTTGTGCTTATGAGGAATGACTTAGGATTGGGAAAGTTGTTGATTTGCAGGAGGGTGTGTCTGGTGAAATACAACCGAAGCATTTCTTTTTAAGCATTTCCTTCTGTTAACTTTGCTGATAATGATGTGGTAAGATCAGAACTAGGGCCATAATTACTTGAAGTTTGCAAAGAGAAGAAAGCTCCAGAATTCCTTTCACACTGCCTAGCACATTTCTAGGAAAATGCATCAGTGAAATGTTCTAAAAGGCAAAGAAAACTTGTATGTGGAATCTTAAAAAACATTGTATATGTATACATCAAACAGACTTGATTTCTGAATAATGTCTAAGGTAGAAAACCTCCCAAGTCAGCTCCAGTAGCATATTTTTTCATGTGTGACAGAATTTAATTTGGTCATGCTTGTTACTCTTACCATAACTGCCTTTTTTTTCTTCTTTGTGGCAGGGTTTGCTTTTTCTCTGTCCGTTTCTTGTTGTTCCTAAGAACAGATATTAGCCAAAACAAATGTATGTGAGTGATAAAAGCCAAGAGGAATGTCTGTTGGACCACAGGAAATTTCCTGTGCAGGAAGAGATCTTAGGACTTCCTGTGGAACAGAGCATTGTGGGTCTGTTGGCAGAAGTCCCTTTACCACAGCTGCAATTAACCAGAAGAGGGTGGAAAATAGTTGGCACTGCCTTTTGCAGTCACATAGCTCAGAAGAGCCTGAACTAGACACTTAAAAATCCACAGCATAAGCAAATGGTAAATCAGAATGGGTTTGCAGATGGTTACTCTCAAAACCAAAAACAAAGAAAATAAGAATGGTGCAGAATTTCAGGTCACCTCTGCTCATACTCCCATGCTTCCTGCCCACCTTACAGACTAACTCGGCATACATGGGAGTATCCCAGAGTTTGCTGCTAGAAGGAGACCTTTTCAATGAAATGTGTCCTTGGTACCTGCACTTTGTACCCCACTGTAGCCTCATACCTTGCAGGATTTATGAGACACTGCTAGTAAGGCTGTACTCTCCAGCAGGGCTTTCCCATGTCCCTGCATGAGGCTTCCCAATGCATACTTCCCAGACAAGTTCAAATCACCAAACAAGCCATGTCCCACATGTTGTATTACTATGAGATGCCAGAAACTTGTGTTGATTGCCCAGACTTCAGCATGGAAGACCCTTCTTTTTGAGTGATCTTTATTTTAGCTTGTAATAGATGTGCATCTCTTTCCCCAGCCCTCTGAAACAACACTTGCAGGGAGCAGGGGAACTGCTTCTGGAAAGAGGAGTGAGGAGACAAAAAAGGAGGGCCACAGGATGCTAACATAAAATGCTATAGTAAAAAAGAAGAGAAAAGACAACTGGATAATAGGAGGAAATGAGTGTAGTTCAAAGGGCAGAAAGAATAGGGGACAGAAAGAAAAAGACACCAGGAATACAGATTTTATAAAAAGGGAAACTGGCCAGTCTGGAGACAAATGTATTTTTTGTAAGAGTGTGTACAGAGCATGATTAGATCCTACACAAGAGGGAATTCGTGATGTGGGGGGTGTCAAACCCATTATTAGGTGATGGCAGAGTGAGCTTGATATGGACACTTGGCAGTTCATCCTAGACTGCAGTCGCAACTTCATCTGTGGGGACACTTGTGTGCCCTCTGCCTGTACCAGTCCCAGACTTCACTGGGAAGGTGCCACAGAAAATGCCCCTGAAATGGTGCCAGAGTTGTGGTCTGTGTTCAGTGTGACATTAAGGCTGTTGACTCTCTTCAGAGAAGTCAAACAGAACCTGACTGTGACATTTGAGCTTCAGCCTTGTGAGCCAAACTTGACCACAGTGGTCTCACCTGGCAGTTTCTAAGCCTCTCATGTAGCTTGGTTCTCCTCACAGAGTTTGGACGGTGGCCTGATGCCCTTGCCTCTGCTGCTTCAGCACTTGATTTTTTCCTCACAGCTGTATGCATGTTCACTCTTCTTTTGTACCAAGGAACTCTTTGTTTGCTTACTCAGTGCTTCCCCACAGGAAATTTCCTGTGATGGAAAACTCTGGGGAAGCTTCCTGCCAGAGGAGAGGCTGCAGGGGGCAGATAACAGAGACACTGGAGGCCACAAACCACAGCAGCTGAGGAAGCGCCGTCACCTGGTGCTTTTTGCCGAGGGAGGTTGGGCGGCAGGAAGAGCCAACCACTGTCTTGAGTGATCTGCGCTGATAGGACAGGGGAACTACTCACTGGAAAACCCACAGCTGCTGTTGGCCGCTGAAGCCTTCACTGAGGCTGGGCACTGTAACTTGGTGGTGCTGAACCCAGGTCTCTGGAAGCTATGGATGAACTTTTATTATGGGGGGCTCCCCATGAGTCAGGTCAGCACTTCTCGGGCTCTGAAGAAAGCCTGTAGTTGTGTCCCACTGTGAGCTGGGTACCGGGCGTGGCTCTGAAGCTTGCAACCAGTTGGGGAAAAAAGTCATTGCCTCGTGGGAGAACAGCACTTTTTGGTAATGTTGCCTATCTCCTGCCAGTTGTTTTCATAAAGAGGGAGGGTCCCCTCTTTAGGTACCATTATAATTTTTGGGCCCATGGCTGACCCTGGCAGTCTCTAGAGAACTACTTTGTATCACTTACTGGGATTTTGTCTTATATTGGTGCAAAAAAGATGGTCTGGCTGTCAGAGAACTTACTGTGAATGGCACTTCAGGTGCCATCAGAGGCCTCTTGTTGTTTTGGGCTGGGCAGTACTGGAGCTTGGTGAGCTCCTAGGAACTCTGGACTGCAACAGTGTTCAATCAGTCCAAGGCTGACAGTGCAAAATTTATTTGAGGAAAGCACCCTGATGCTAGAGAGCTCTTCGCAGGCACACAATGATCATGATGTTGCCTCTAGCAGTTGGGTGGGACCTTAGGCAGCACTAAGGCAAATAAAATACCTGAAGATGACCTGCATCCTTCCACAGTTCTTGCCTTTTAGCCTTGTTGTGCCTCACGTTGCTCGTATGTAATGTTGTGATGGTGTTGCTTCTTTCTGCCCCCACTGACGTCTCCTCTGTCAGACTCAGTGTAGGACTTCAGAGTTATCAGTCTGTCAGCCCAGAGATGTGCCAGCCCTGTAAACCAAACTTTGAGCTTCCCTCTCACCAGTCTATCCTGTGCCCTTCTGATCTCTACAGTGTCCCTTTCAACTCTTCACATTTTTCCCTCTGCCCCTGCCATACCTCAGCATTCCATGCTGTCTGCTGAATTCATCTGTACCACACAATGATTTTTACCATTCCTCACACAAAGTTACTGGATCCCGGTAACATTCTTTAAGCCTCCTTGCTGGTAGTACTCATCTCCATTTGTGATCTGTTGCCTAAATATTGCCTACACAGTGGGGTTTGTTGTCTGCATGTAATTTTTCTGTAGGTTGATTTATCCCAGGCACATATGACAATATTTTGCCAAAAGATGGAAAACTGAACAATCTTCCAGGCATTATCACCTTAATGTTCCTGTTTTTCTTCAGAGCTCAGCCTCTTGAATCTGGGGAAGGCACGTCATTTGTTTCTTGGCTTTTCTGTGTGTCTTATTTTAAATATTGAGGTTAAGAGCAAATTAAATAGGACTATGAAGTCCTGGAGGAACATCTTTAGGTCTGCTCCCCCTAGACTAGGAAAAGCAGGTGTTTTAGGCTCTTACTTTTCGATATGGTATAGTTTCAGTACAGCCTTCATTCAGCCACCAGCGACTGTTGTGGTTTGATTAACAGACTTGACTCAGAAATGTGTGCAGCCTGGCCAGCTGGTCCAGCCATTGGCTTGGTGACATTGGCCAGCTGCCTGTCATTTCTTGGCTAAAAGGGGACCCCAGATTGCAAATGCTGCTTCTCAGCTGTGGGGCAGACAGGAGTGAGGCACTGCTGGATCTCAGGTCTCCTGAGAAAAAAGCAAAGAAGCAGCTTCAGAGTTATACACAGTCAGCAGTCCCTATGTTTTGTAGCCTTCCATGGATCGAAGGTATCTGGGAAAAACTGCAGGCTCATTTTCTGGGGTGAGTGGTTGATCCACTCGTTTTTTGGGTTTCCAGACAGTTGCCAGTGTAAGAACCTGTGTTTGATAGTTTTTCTACTTTTTACCTATTGTGGCTGATAATGTCTTTGTCAGGACAGAGACCAGTACATTGACGTGGAACTCTCAAAGTGTCCAGTGCCCTAAGACCTGGAACAGACTTGAAGAAAGAGAGGAAGTCCCTCCTGTACCCTCAATACCCCTCTGCTGGGCCATGTGGATGGGGGAGAAGTCTGCCTGTGCACAAGCAACAGTGAGAAAACCTCAAACCTGGGGTGGAGCAGGAGGAAGAGCCTGCAACAAGGAGGCTGGTCAGGGAGATCAGCATTGCACACTGCCACAGTTAGAATTCAAGAGAGGGGGATGTGAAGTGGAGCTAGGAGCATGGATTTCTTAACCTCGCCTTTCTTCTGTCATGCACACCTTCTGCTGCACAACTTGCTGGAAAAGTGAGCCAGGGTTATGGCAGGGTGTCTGATGCCCTCCTGGCAGTGCTGGTTCCTAAAACAAATGACAGCATATTCCTGCTGCTATCAGTTGTCCCTACAGCAAAAAGTGGCAAAGGTCTGTAGGCTGGCTGCAAAAGGGCCAACCCTCCTGCTGCTGACCCGTGCGGGTTTCATTATGATGCCACGATGGAATTTCTGAGGGTTTTTTTCTTCACCATTACTGATACTTTAAAAACAAGGGAAAAAATTACACTCAGTATATTCATTCTGCATTATAGCTCCTAAGGTTTTAAAGGTGAAGAAATGCCAGAATTTACATTGCCTGTGAGTACATTGATCCTCCATTTACACGGGCTTTGCATATGCATCAACACATGCAGGGTCTCGCAGTGTGGGCTCTGGGGCTGCGTGGATAACTTCACTAAATACTGATAAAGCTTTCAGGAAAGGGGCTGAACCTTAGTCAGTAGAGAGGATAATAGCAGGAGAAAGCACTGTGTTGTTCATTCAAAAAATGTCATTTTGTTTTAATAATTTGTAATGCTAATAATACGCTAGGAAATCTGTGATATAGTGTGTAAACATGATAAAGTATTGGGAAAATGCAAGTTCACTACAGATTGGCTATTAAATATTTGCAGTGAAGAAAAATGAAACAGCTCAAGGCTGCAGAGAAATGATCCAACTGGCAGATTAATAAACTGAGAATTCACACCCTTAATTTGTAAATATAAATAGTGAACTTCAGAAGTGAAGTCATTAATAGACCTTGTCTGTCAATAAACTTTCTTGACATTAATTTTTAATATTATAAAAGTTGCATCTTTAAATCAAATTCTTTTCAAAAGAGGTCAACAATGTAACATTTTTACTCTTTTTCCAAAATATCCTATGTTGAAATAAAGAGCTTTTAGAACTGGTTATCAAATTGGTTCTTGTAACAATTACAGAAAATTTTGCTTATCCCAAAATCTGTCTTACCCCAAAACTCAAACTAGACCTTACAGTAAGTGTTATGAAACCAAAACACAAAAGAGAGCTTGTCTCTTGAATGCAATGGATTAATGCCAACCTTCGAATATTGCAAATTTCTTCATCTTATTTTTTCAGTGGGTTTCAATGATTTTGTATATTCAAACAAACTCTGTTAGGGTCTCACCATTCTCCTGAGTCTTGTAAACTCTTGTTTTTCCTTTTTCCCTCAATTACTGCCCGTGGAGACGAAAATGCTGCCTGCTATAGCAAAATCTATGGTGTTACCCCATCATTTCTGTTTTGTTCAGCTTTCATGAACTGGGGATTTGGGAAAAATACCAATAAACTACAGCCTCTTAATAGCTCTGCACGGAGATTACAATCCAAGGAAATTCTCTGGCCAAAATAGTATTTCTCTCCTGTTTGTGCATTGCCAAGCACACTGGGGTCCTGGTTTATGACTGCAACTGGGACACTACAATTATGCAGAGTAGTAACGCAGGCCTGTTGAATTAAATGATGAAGGTCGTTTGATTTCAATTAGGATTAGCATCTCCTGGCCCTTCACATGGACCAGGGCCTTACAGAATGAGCTGCTGTAGGTAGGGAAATCAATCTGTTCTGTCTTTCTGTACAAACAGGGCATGAGGCCCACTGGTTTAAAGGTACTTAAAATTTTTTAGTTGCCATGAAAAGTAAGGCAAGGGTTTGTTAGAAAGAACTTCAAAATGCGTTCAAATTTCAGCATGGTCCTTTCCAGAATAAAACCTTTGGAATTGAGGTGACACAAACAAACACCAAGATGAAAAAGTGTATTTTTGAGAAAGAGTTTGACTAAGAGAAGGATGGTTTTTTCAGCCATTTCTTTGGCTGAAAACTGGATGGCAGTTACCCAAGCGAGACACCCCACTAAAATCACTGGAACTGCTCATAGGAATATGAGTTAAACCATGCAGCTCTCTTAAAGAAGACTTAAACAAGACTTAAATTGATACAATTTGGTGTTCATCTTCCTTTCCACTATTTACAAGAGTTGCTTTGCAATTTTGCATTTATCTCAATTTTTACAATGCAGGTATGGATATCACTTACACTTTTGTTTAGAATTACTTTTAGTTTGAACAAATGTCAATTGTTTATTTTAAAACAAAAGTAATTAGGAGGCTTTCATTTAAAAGCAGAAAACACTCGGCTATTTTGACTGAATGTGAAAGGAACCTATAGAGAGAAAGAATTCTTTTTGTACTAACAGCGCAATTTTCTGTTTCACACTGTGTAAGAACAGAGTTACCAAAATGCACACCAGCTCTTTACAAGAAATGAAAATAAATCAGTAAGTGTTTAACAGAATTAATATTGGGATTAGCTAATATAAGGTTTTCCTAGTGCTTCTCGGGCACATGGAGAACTTACAGAGTGGAGAGAGAAAGAAAAAGAAGAGGAAAAAAATGTATGCAAAGCCAGTTGGGTAGAGTTATGCAAATGACCTTATCAGGGCAAGCCAAAGGCCTCTCCACCGTGCCTGCCAATTCGGAAATAGCAGCTATGGACACACTCAGCTCCCTCTTCCTGAGGAGATGCAGCTTTAGCCTGTGATGTTGGCAACCACACCATGAAAGGAGATTAAAAATTGCCTCCTCTTTCATGTCTTTTTAAGAGGTTGGCAGAGATGTTAAATGAATCCTGGAGAGGGCAAGTACCCTGATGATATCCCAGTACCATGTTTTCAATTTCATATGGGTTCTAGCAAATGAAGAGAGCAAAGGAACCACTAGGTTTTGACAGGGTACAGAATTAGTCCCAGAATTCTCTTGAGGCACTGGTGTCTGTCCATCCTGACTTCTGTTCTGAAGGGAGAAGGGAAGAAGAAACATTTCCTGCTGTTCGGCCGAACTCAGGCTACCTGGTCAAGGTGTGCTGCTCTCTTTCTCTCACCTCTTATGATTATATTCCACTCTTAGAGTTGGTCGAGCTGAACACAGGAAAGCAGCATCTGATCTTCACACAGAGTCCTCCAAAAACCAAAGTGCGTCAAGATTTATGAAGTGTTTTGTTAATTAACACAAAAGGAAGGCATTCTGTTCCAATATTCTAGGAATCTTTTCTCACCCTTTAAGTGCCTTGCATACTGCTCTCAGCACTGCAGCTAAATTGTCAAGATTACCAGTTACACTGATTTTCACAGGAGATGCAGACATGCTTTTCAAGTTTGAAAGCCAATGTTTTCAAAACCTCGAGCAGGCACTAACTGGTCTCTCCTTTAACATTCAGCTGGGTGGATTGAATTCGTGGTCAATATGACATATTGGAGAGGATTTTTCATAGCTGGGGTTGGACTCAGCTGTCAGGAGGCAACTAGAGGGTACAGTCAGTTGAAGGGGTCGGCTGAAGTGTTGACTCTGGGTTGAGTGCGCACCCTGAGGGTGCATCCAGTGTGTTAATGCTGCTTTATTCAAGTCGCTGCTTCCCAGGCTTAAAACATAAACCATGTGAGTAGCATTACTTAAGAAAGAGGGCAAAGACTGAAAAAAAACAGTGTGATCTTTCTGCATGCTAAAGCAGAGGAGCATGCAAAAAGAGGAAACCAAAATATTTTGTCTTCTTCTCCTTGTCCCCATAGTGAGAGAGAGAATGTCCTGGGTGGAGGAATAGGATTTAGTGGAGGTGAACAGTCAGCAGAAACCTGTGTGCATTGGAACTCCCGGGGTGCAGGGCTGTGGGACCCACCAGCCCAGTGGGAAGCTGCAGGGAGAGGCATTCCTTAGCACCCAACAAAAGCTCTGAGCCTTGAAGGTCCTTCTTGTTGCATGGAAATGGAGGCCATGCCAGAAAAAATTAACTGGGGCCCTTCAAAACAATCAGTGACCTGAATTTGAGAAAGGACCAGAAATCTTGATGCAGAGCAACTGTGCTCCTTCTGTCCCACTCAGGGTCAGCACTGCCTCTGCCTCTGTGAGCAGGACAGTGTGGGCTCTGTGCTCGCCTACCTTTGGCAAAACCACAGCAGCAGAAAAGGAACAATGCCTCAAGAACTGCAGGTACTTTGTGTGCAGCTTTGGGCTAAGATCGCTGCTGATGTGGCCTCTGCCATGAAAACCCTTTCTCTGCACACAAACCTGAAGAGACAGAAGGATGCTCAGATACACAGAAAAAGTCTTGGTGTGTGCTCTTTTGGACTCTGGCCTACGTAACGAATGTCTCAGTCTGTTCTTCTAGATCCCGTCTTTGTTGTTATGTTCTCAAAACTTCCTCCCTTCAAAGCTAGTTCCTGTGTGGAGCTTTAATGCCCCTTCCTGAGAACAACCTGTGCCTCAGTATCCTTTCTCCAGGTTAGCAATGGTTAGGATTGCTGTGAGGATGCTGTTCAGCAGCGAAGGGGAGGCAGTGAAGCGACACTTGTTCTGCAGGGGAAGGGGGGGAAACAGTAACAGTGCTGTGATTTTTTTGTACAATGCATGCTGCTCGCTCCTTGTTTTCCTTCTGATAACATGAAGGTATTTATGTGCAAACAAAAGGTTCCTCTTGCCGAGTCAGCCTCCTCCTCCTCCCACCTGATTCCGTCAGCAGACTTGCAAAAGCATGACTGTGACAGTGCTAAATGAATAAGGCTGAGGTTGGATTGACAAGAGAAAATCTCCTCTTCGCACCATGTGCACACCGCAGGGGTAGTGGGGGGAAGAGGAAGTCTAGAAAAAATCCAAAATGAGGCATCACAAAATATTTTGTTAAAAATCAATCACAGTGCTTTCTTTTGAGAATTAGTCTTCGAGGGAAGTAGTGTTTCAGGATATAAATTAACAAATTCGGTCACAGCAGGGAAGACGCAATATGGAACAGGACCAATGGCCATTCCAGCAGCTTCAGAAGAAGATATAAGAAAGAAATACTATAATTTATTAAGGAATAAGCCAGCTGACAACTAAACCTTTCCTGAATTTTCATTGTTTGGTTATTCAAACGCGTAAGTAACAAGAGTGCAAATCTTTTCTGAAACTGCCTTCATGTCCTCTGCATGGTCTCAAACATGGAGGACTTCGTTTTCATGAACATTCAGTACGTGAGTCCATATGCTCTGTGTTTATTATCTGCCAGAGAGGTGTGAGACATCTAGTTTGCAGATTTTCTCAGGGCTTCACGGGAAATTTTTGACACTTTGCATTCCTTAATGTCATTTTGTGTGAAATTGCTGAAGAAGGCTTCTCCCACTCCTCAAATTGACAGTGGGCCCATGTCTGCGTTTCTGCCCCATGCTGTCAGTGCCAAACTGGTTGACCCCAGTCAAGGGGGGTGGAGGGCGGGGGGGGAATCACATTAATAAGCAAAGCATTTTAGAAAAGTAGTTTTCAACTTGAAACTTTTTAAGAAGAAAGAAAAGACCTGGGAATGTCAACTTGCTTAGCACTGATGTGCAACAATTAGCTTAGTAATTTCTGTAACATAGGAATTATAAAAGCAGACATGAAGGGAAAAGCTAATGCAACCTGAAAAGTTAGGTTAGAAGGTGTCCTTTCTTCAAAATGTAGTTCACCATCCCTCCCTAATGCTCATGTTTGCTTCCTACCCTCTTAATTCTCCAGTCTGTCTTTTTAAAAACGATGTTCCAAGCTTTGCAAGTTGGTTGTGAGTCAGTCTTCCCAGGAGAGCAAAATCTTGACATGATTTGGAAGTTATGATACAAAAGAATGAAGCGGAACTGGTTTGGACTGTGTAAACCAAGCAAGTCCTGAAGCATTGGAAAAACAGAAGAGAAATTACTTCATGGAGACACCTCCGTTGCTCTCCTAACTTCATCGTCATTGTGATTGTCTGAGCTTTTGTGAATACAAGTAGTGTGTGAACAGACAGATGTATAAATCTGGATTTCTGCAACAGATAAGATAAAATAATTAGACAAATGTCCTTCACAGAGCTGACTGAAATTTGCCAATATACGGGGGAGCACAACTAAGACAATTTTAATTAGACAAGTTGGTGAAAAAGTATTTCAACTTCATTTTCTCAATATCCACATAATGAAGTATGTAAGGACTCCAGTAGTTTCAGTTGGTTCCTGGGGACATGAGCATGGTATGCACACCATCATGCTGTCACTTGGCTTGTACGCTGAATCCCTTCCCTCCCCTGCCCGCCCATATTGTAATGTCCTCCTGCTTCAGTGTTTTATACTACCTGGAACAACTGTCAGCCATGGAAAGAAGCCATTAGATGGTCGTAAGTATTTCTGACAGGTGATATAATTTCATTCTCTTTCCCAGTACTTAAATTTACTTAGCCTGCTACCCCTCAGCCCTTCAAAAGAGGTGCCACTGTTAGTGGGACTGAGAGGGGCGAGTTCCTCACTCCTCCCTGCTGTCACAGCTGCACAGCGAACCCCAGCTCGGCTCTGGGGCTCACAGCACAGAATGCCCCTCTCCAAGGACAGGGGTTCCCTTTCCCCTGGCACATTTGCAGTAGTCTGTTGGTGATGGCAAGCACAGGGATGGCCATCCTTCTGTGGGAAAGGAAGGGTGGGAAGGACAGAAGTCCTGGAGACAGGTTGACTGATGTCGAGGTCACTAAGTGTCTGTACCAGCACAATAGGCTTGTGTGGCACCAGGGCTTGTGGATCTGGTATGATACCAGTTACCCATCATTGCTAGGTGAATGCAGCCTCTCTCGCTGCACCTGTACAGTGGCAAGAAACCCGAAAAGCAGGATGAGACAAAACCTTCTTGTGATTTAGCTCATCCATTTGTTTTCCTTTTCATTCAAAGCTTGATCCTTTACTGGAACTGGCGTAGGTAAATCATTTGCCTCTATTGACATTGCAATCATTTTTCCACTCCTGGAAGCAAGCCTTTCTCAGTGACATCATCCAGATTAAACTCAAGTGATACAGCAAGCCCATGCATTATTTTTCAGTGGCATGACATGTTCTGTAACAATACTGGCTGAAGCATTTTCTCTGTTTTCTGTTACCACATCCAGCTGTTACTCTTTTTGCAATTTGCTACTTCCCAGCTAGTTGTGTTGACCTAACTGTTGTTGCAATTGTGCTCTTAATCTGCTCAGAAAGCTGGTCTGGGAGAAAGTAATGTACATATATATTTGAAAACAGATTATCTCTCTCATCAAGAACGTAGCATAGCTCCTCCACCAAATGCACTGGCACATCAACATGGTGGCCAGAAAACATGGCTAAGTCATCATGGTCACTGAACACTCCATATTGTCCAAGCTGTCACCTAGGATGAGCTTGTTTGAAGGACATTGTAGTTACTGCAGACACCCCAGCACTGAGATAGAAATTATCCCAAGCAGGATCTTGCATGCTGTCCCAATTGATAAAGTTTATTTCTTATTCCTTGGAACAGTATTTTTGAGTGGTCCTGGATAGAAGTACTAATGCCCCTACTTCATATGACTTCCATAGAAATAGTAAGTGCAAGCCAGTTTTTTGGGGGCCCTAATATGAGAAGTTAGTGGGTATGCTGACTAGCTTCAGAGCAAGCAGGAGTTAAATGCTGGAGAGGAAGCAATTCTCAAGCTGCAGCAAAGATAATCAGGATAATTTATCATCTGATAATCAAAGAGCACACACTTAATTCGTTCTCATTATCAATGTATTTCAAGCACAAGTACCTCAGTATAAGAGGCCTTTCTGTGCACAAGTTGCACTGGAAGGTTAAAGGACCCCATGGAAATGTGATGCAGTTACTTCTCCTGAATGGGTGATGTGTTGTAGTGCAGTTTGGAGGCCATCTCAGTGGCCTCCTTGTCCCCTGAATGTGGAAAAGGACCCCTGGCATCTAGAGCTGCTCTTTTGAGCACTTCACCTTTCTCTAGGACAGCAGTGTCTTCTTGGAGAAATGACTGACAGTTTGTAAGAGCTGTAGGGATTTGGTTCATTAAGGAACCATCAAGAAATGAAGCTAAATCTGGAGTTTTTAATCATGTCAGAACTCCAGTTTGCAGCATCTTGGGAGCGAGAGATATCTTCAGCATGCTAAGAGTGGGCTTTTACCTCCAAAGACGTGGTTCAGAACTAAGTACACTGTGCAGTGTCCAAAATTGTAATTTGTACACTTTCCACCAGTAATTTAATATTTAATGTCACCTGAAGGCAGGTCTGTGCATAAAGCACGGAAGAACTCGTGTACTGGTGTATTGAAGCAGGCTGTCACAGCCCACCTGCATTAGGGCTCTGCAGAGAATGCCTGCATAGGCAAGACATCCAAAAGCAAAATCAGTTACAGTAAAAGTATGACATACTTCTACCACATGCTGGTGGTAATTTTTTTTCTATGGTGATTTGCTTAATGGTTACAGGCAAACTAAGCCATGGTTCTGGGCTGTGTTGCCAAAATCTGCTTTTACAGTAGCAGCACAAGTGCAGCTGCAGCTCATGAGCCTTGGAGGCCCCGTGCAGAGGAAGCCAGCAGATGACATCTTGCTGCTAGGGCATAGACTGTTCTGTAGTGGAGCTGGCCTCACGTTCCCTGGAAACAGCCTGGAAAACATGCTCTTTGTGTACACGCTCCCCCCTCCCCAGCTCTCACAGTCACAGTTGAGTTAGGAAACAAAGTCCCAGCCAAAATTCCTCAAGGGAAAGGGACCCAATTTCTTCAGGATGTGAGCCTCTGAGAACAAAATCTCCCTGTGAGAAAAAGGCAGCTTCTTAATACGGAGGATTATAATGTTGGTGGTGGTGTCTTGTTGGTATGTGAAACTGAGATTTCAGAACTTTCCATTTGATTCAGCTGTACAAAAAGGACTTCCTTACCTCTCTCTTACAAAACTGTAGGATCTCTTTAAATTTGCAGCCACCAGAAGATCAAGGTGACGTCGCTGATGGTAGGTTAAAGTGATAAATTGCTGTAAGGAACCATCTTAATTTTAGGCAGCTGTATTCATTGCAGCTAGCAACTATTTCTTCAGTCTTTCATATCTTTCAGCAGTGTTGATCAGGTACCTAAACCTGGAGCTTCCAGTTCTGTCACGAGCATTACTGCCACATACTGTAAGCATGGTAATAATCTAAACACTCTGCTCCACTGTACAGCAATTAGGCAGCAGGCAAAAGACTTGAGTAAAACCGTATGTAGGTCAAGACTACCAAGATCAATATATTTCTGATTACTTACAAATCTTCAACACCTCAGCCAGAGTTCAAGGCCATATTGTGTTAAAAGAAAGAAACAGCACGTATTGGCAGTTCATTCTAATATGCGGATGGGTTGTTTACCTTAAAATTACTGTTGCCAGGATGCATCCAATAATTGATACAAGAAGTGGGAAGGAAAAGTATGTGTCCAGTTCTAAAGAGGAGCAGAATTGAGTTCCTGGATTTGATCCCTTGGTGTATGGGCAGGCATCCAGTGCCTTTGTGCCTCCCATCTATAGAACAGATATAACAATCTAATTTGTCTGCAGTTGAAAGGCACTGTGTAGTGTAAATGTGCAAGTGTTACTAAGTATCAGCAGTGGCCATAGCCAGTGCAGAAAAACTGTAAAGAATGCTTATTAGACCTAGGATTTTGACCTGGATTAAGATTAAATTGGTTTGAAACAATAAAGAGTTGCTGAGAAGAAAATGAAAGTTTTTATAATCCCTTGACTTCTACTGGCAAAACTGTTTGCTTCTGGCAGCGTTGTCTCTTGAGCGAGCTACCCCGTGACATCGTCAGGGCTCAGCTGCTCTTGTTTAGGATATCGTTTTTGCACATACAAGGGAAAAACCAACAGAAGACATTTCTTTTCAGCTCCTTTTGGAAGGGAGCAGTAGGAAAGCAATGTCTGCTCCATGGACAACAGCCAAAAATTGGTTGAGAAGAAGTCAGGAGTAGATTAAGACTGTAACTGGGAGCAGATCCAAGCCAGCATTTCCCCCCTCGCCATCCTGCTGCCACTGCTGGTGTTGCACGGGCTGCTGTGGTAGGAATGCCGCGGTGTGGCAGCCGTGGGAGCGGCGGAGCAGCTGCTGGCGGCCAGGCCGTGTCCTGCTGTCCATGGCTCACTGACCCCTGCTACACTCTGGCCTTCTCTGAACACGCTGCCCAGATGGAAAAAGCCAGCCTTCACCCTGCCCTGGAAGGAGGGCTCTTGTCAGGCTTCTAGGAAGGTTTTGCAAACAACATGAAAGGAAGCTGGAGCTGTCTGCAGAGTTCTTGAAAGCTCTTGGACATGGCTCATGGAATGAGTGCCTAGAAAACCCGCTGGTCTTTTCATCACCTCTGTGGTTGCTCGCTTCTTTGGTAGCTTTTCCCTTTCAGAACTTCAAATCCTGGCCACTTCAACACACAAACCAGGACCAGTATCTAGACTGGTTTGTCCTGGCCCGGGTGAATTCTGTTTCAGGCCACAAACTGGCTGTCAGCAGCAGGTAGGTTGCTCTAACATCATAACATTTTCTGTTTCTGACTAATCCCAAAGTGGGGCAGCTCACAGAGGACATCCTAATATCCATTTACTCTAGAGGTTCACTCTGGATGATGCCGTGGAAACAGAAGGGAGACAAACAGCTGCTATGGGTCAAATACGGATCTCAGTTGTAAGAAACGCAGCACAACTGGCCACATTAAACTATTGGGGTTGCACTAGGGGCTTTAGTTTGACATCAGGTACAACTCCAAATGCTTCATGAATTGGTCAGCAGTGTTCAGGGACTTTTCTGACTTGCTGGGGCTGGGGGTCTTAGACATAGCTGAGTAATTTTGCCTGAGACAGTTACTTCATTTACTAACCTGTCTCTACAGAGAAAAGGGGTTGGGTACAGAGTGAGAAAGAATATGTTCTTCATTTTGAATTCTGTAAAGTGTGGCTTCAAATTTTGTGGGGTTTTTGTACCGGTGACTTCATCTGCCATCATTAATCAGTGAGCTGTCTCAGCCCAGCAAGCTAATTTAGAGTCCCGCTTGTGCATTTGATCAGCAAATGCAAACCATGTGTAATGTCAGCAGGTCAAGCGAGGTGATGGAACATGGGATTTTCACCTCAGTTCCAGAAAGGGCCATAGTTGCTTCCAGGAAGCTGAGCTTGGCACTGGGTGTGGGCAATTGAAAAGATTTATTTCCCTGTATGAGAGCTCATTCTAATCGAGTGTTTTCCAATCAATATGTTTCTTACAGACTTTCCAAAGGCTGCATTAGGAAAGCAGTTTTATTTATTTTATGACCCTGAAGCCCTGAGGGATTTGGATGTGTCAGCTTCCCAGGGTCTCTGTACAGACAGTGAAAGGAGAAGGGCTGGGTCACAGGGCATCACACCAGCACAGTCAGCATGGCAGAAACCCATGGCAGAGCTTCACTGGGTTGGTTTCTGCAGATGTCTGCACAGATGGAGGCCCCAGAGCAGGCACAGTGCATGGAGCATTACCTGCACCTGTGCTCTGCCTCTAATACCTCGTTCAACAGGACACCAGGAGAAATAAGCCTGTGCGGTTTATTTCAGATTACTACTGAAAAAGGTGTTTCGCCCTCTGTTCCCAGCAGTGTAGGAGGTTCCCCAAAGCCTTGTCATTCTGATTACAGGCACTTTCAGACCTTCTTAAAGGACATGCAAGCCTCACTCGTGGTCTCTTCCTGCCTGCCACACAACTCCTCTGTTCCCTATCCAATCTTTTTTTCCTCAACAAGACCTGTAAAGGGGCATTTTCATCTGATGCCATGCATTTCCTTTGTACCAGTTCATACTCACCTCCCAAATAATTCTCTCAGAGGATTAGCCAGGATTAACCTTTTCTTCATTTGCTACCTTTGCTTACCTCTGGGGCTGCGGAGCCAGCTCTCTACTGTAGGGTGAGGCAGTCCCTGCAACCCAACAGCAATGAGTAGCCACTGCTTCTCCACTGCCTGGGTCAAGGGGCACCTGCTGGAAAGGGCAAGTGGTCAGGCACATCACTGCACACCAGACTTCTTTCCCCTGCTCGTGACATCAAGTGCACAGACCACCAGCAGTACAGGATTTACCCTGTGGCAGGGCTACATCTTCCACATGTATGCTAACCCCAGAACAGTCCCAGAGGACACTTACTTACACTCTCTATTTGCATAGGAATAGCTAGGCATGCCATGGATTTCTGTCACCTCTGAGGAACTGGAAAACTCTTAGGAACTTCCTGAGAAAGCAAGATCCTTACCCTTCCTGCCTTTACCTTTCATGGCAGTCAGTTCTGAAGAGCTGCCGAGCACCCTGTGGGTGCTGGGTGCTTTGGGGAAGTCAGTTGGGGTAAGAGATGGATGCAGCAGCCCCAGCAGAGAAAGCACAGAATTGCTGCCTCAGGAGGACCTCAGTGCCCAGCCTGGCCCTCAGTTTGGAATGCCCTTCAGCGTGATCCCACGCTGCTGTTGAGCTCAGCGCAGCCCTGCTGGGGAGCAGGGTGGTGGTGGTGGTGGTTCTGTCACGTCCAACCATGATACTAGAACGGGGCTCCTGGTCTGCAGCAACAATCAGTGACTCCGAACAGGGAACCAGAGAGCAGCACACACAGCACCATGGCAGTGTTGAACTGGAGTCGTTTAAAGCAGCTGTGCAGCATTTTGCACTCCAGAGCATTTCGGATGTTAACTGGCAAAGCTTCGTGACACCTCTTTGCATTTTGGTAGTCCAGCATTCCAAACAAAGATGTGAGGCAGGAAGGGAAGTTAAAAAGTTGCTCTGGCAGAGCCTGAGGAAAGGATTTAAATCTAATCATATGTTTTTCTTCCAGACTGTGTTGCCTTAATACAGAAATTAGGACCAAAACACAACCTCATGCACCTCTCCTGCTTGACATACACTATCATATGCAGAGACACATATTATGCTTTACAGGTAACATGGAAAAAGTTTTTTAATCAATAACAAAGAAAGAGAGCATCAGTTCCTAAAGAGTTACTTGGTAAGAGACATTCAAGTGTTCTGAACTTTTCCAGCATCATTTTCCCACTTAAAGCTCAAAGTAGCTGCAGACATGAGCTGGTTTCCCTGATGCTGCCAGTGATGATGCATCTGTCCCTGGGTGTTTGGGAACCAGCTGCTGATTTGCATGCACTGGCCCCTTTGCTGTTTGCCCAACCATGCTAAGTAGTTTTTGGCGTGGGAGTGTGAACAATTCTGTCTGCCTTGCAGAAAGCAGGGATAAATGAGAGGTCTGTCTTTACCCCCTTCTCACATCATCATCCTGCCTGCCAGTCAGCCAGGCGTGAGGATGGAGAGCGTAGCTGAAGTGGAACAAAAAGTTAGACGAAACTTACTATGAATGCTGTTTCCATCGTGTGTGTCGTCCTGTGGCTGTGTCCTCATCTCGAAACTAAAGCAGAACAGCAGCTTTCAGTGGTACTGTGCATCACATTTTGCATTGGATTTGTGTCCTCAGATTGTTCCAAAATGAGTCAAGGTGAAAATGGCCTGTGGTACGTTATACTTCACATTTTAGGTGTATCTGTTGCATACACTGAACACAGCAACTCATACTGTAAAATGCATACTCTGTCTTCCAAACCAAAGAAGGAGTTACTGAGTACAAGTGCTTTGCAAGATTCAAGGTTGGCTACATCTCTTCAAAAAACAAACTTGTAGCCCCACCAGAAGTTTGTGTTCAGCTGAAAATATTGCTGGCTGTGTAGTTCTAAGTGCAGAGGTTATACTACCTGAGCAGAGCGCTCTGTTTTTCTGACCTCAAAGCCTGACCATGCTTCAGTTTCCTGAGGGGCTCTCTGTCAGAAGAAGTGAATTCTTCGGAGACCATCAGTCTGAACTCTTCAACAGACCAGTACATTCCTGTTTGTGCCCATGTGTGTCAGTGTTTAACAGGTTTACTGGCTACTTCTAAGTGTAAATTACCCCATCAGCCCCTCTCCATTGTAATTTGCTTTGCTGCTTAAGAATAGAAAGGAACAAAGAGTGGATTTCTTCTGCACTCAGGATGGTTACCAGCTTGTGCCCTGCAGCATGAGAATCGATTTTTCTCATAATTTATACGGTAGCCCGAGTAACAGGATCTAGGAACAGGACTTCAGGTGAGGAATATGCTGCAGAAGTAGATAGTCTGTTAAGACACCAGTGCACCAGCCTGCAGCGTTAGAAAGGTGAGCACGGATTTTATTCCCTGTTTAAGGCATATGAAGCTATCAGTTTATAAACATATCAGTAAGTTATTGTATTTCACTCTGCTGGAGGTGGTGTATGGAAACTGACAGAAGACAGAGAATACGCTGGATCTCAGAGCCAGATTTTGATGGTTTGCGTGGCTCTGTCTAACCTGCTTTCAGCTAGTGAGTTCAAGAAGTTTTTGTTGTTGTTTATTTTTGCACTACACAGATAGGGAGACCATGATGGGGAGTGCTTGCCAGATTTCCACCAGCGGAGCAAAGGCAGAGATGGGAGCAGAGCCAGGTCTGACTCTCAGGGCAGAATTCACCCTGGGGAAGTCCATGGCCACCAAGAGGGCAGGCTGGGAGAAAGGCAGCATCCCCCGTGCCTGGGCTGCACCTAGTGAAAGCAGCAAAACCTTCACACTGATTTCAGCAGTCGGTTCAGTAGGCACAACTCTGCCCTCGTTTTGCAACACAGCTCTTGTTTTCCTCACTTTATTCTGCTTGGTAAATATCTTTGTTAGTTGAAGACAGTGCTGTTAGCTTTTGCAGAGAATAAAACCAGAGAGATAAAAAGAGCCCATTTTCCTCCACTGTGGGCATGACAATAAAAGAAGATGGAGACAGGAAAATAAGAAACAGGCTCCAAAAAAGAAAAATAGTGTAAGTGGGATTAGGTTTTCTTTCATGGACAGTACAGAAAAGCATTTTCAGGACCTACTGATAGCAATGTACACTGTGCTGTTAAATCCCTTCAGCTGCAAAGCCAACCATCTCATGACCTTGTTTTAACAAAACCAACTACTTCTTCTTAAGAAGGGTCAAAGAAGGTGGCATTCAAGTTTAGTAGATGCTGTACTGCTGGTGAAAGAATTACTTTTTGAATGACAGTTTCTGAAGCACTTTCAGCAACACTGCTGTGCACCCTTAGAAAAGCCTCCTGTGACTGAACTGGTTCAGCCTCACAAAACAAATGGGCATGTGGTGGGGGCATGTTTTTTTGAGAAACTAACTTCCCAGGAAAGCAGCAGGGCAGGAAGGGAGGGAAGTGAGAGAGTAAGAGATCCATCTAGGGAAAAGCAGTTTACTTATTTTATGGCACCTTATGTTTTCCAAACACAACGTAAGTATTTTAATTATGGGATCACCCCAGGGATGGAGTGATGTGGCACATCCACCTACTCAGTTTAGCCATAGCCAAAGTGAATTAGACTTGCTTGCGGATTCTCAGTAATTTCCAGCCAAGTGGTCCTAGGTCATATTACTTCGGGGCTTTTCTCACAAGTTTCAGAGGTGCTGCTGAAACCCAGCAGAGATCTCATTTGCAGTGTGAAGTGTTGGGTCTGTTTCAGAGTTGCCAGCACAGCTCATGGGACTTATCCCAGTCTGTGTAACTTTTTTGGCTGTTCTGGGTCTAGCATTGGTCAGTCTAAAGCTCCCTTTGGACATGGTACTTTTGTACTAGTTGGACGGAAGGCAAAAATATACTGTCACCTGCACGTGGGAAATGTTGATCTGTGTTTGTACAGGGAGTGATTTCTTTATGACATTGTTAACTATAAGGAAACACACGCCTGATGTGAAGTTATCATACAATTCTGTCCTTGTCAGCTTGATTTTCAGGTTTTTTTTGTTTCATGCATCATCTGGTGAAGTACACTTCAGAAGTCTGGTTAGATTTCTACATGACAGTTCTCCTTTGGGCAGAGATTTATTACTTGCATGGCGTGGCAAAGAGAGAGGCAAAAGAAACCACACATGAGCATTTCAAGCACTCCTCAGATGGTCTTTTAAACCCCTTTCATATGTTGTGGTCTGTCTGCATCGTATCTGACTTCTTTCTCTTTTAGCTACAGCAGCAGCCTGGGGTCTGGAGTGTATTTTCTGCAGGAATAGCCCTTTATTCAGCAGAAGATGAACCTCACTCTGGCATCTTAGATGACAGTTTCCATGTCTCTGAGCAAATCTACACCTCACCCCAGTCCCTTCAAAAAGAAAGGTCCTACAGAAAACTCTGACCTCAATAAGCAGGCCCTAATTCATAGGGAGAAGAGAATTTACGTCGTAAATACATAAAGGCTACCACTTGTTTCTGTAGTACAGTAGTATGCTACAGTTAAAAGCCAGTGGAAAAAGCCAGTTAAAAGCCACACAGACATCCCTTCCTTAGGTCAGCTCTGACCCTTTCTCAGGCACAATCTCAATTCCTCTTCTGACAGAGATTCAGTTCTGTATGCAGCTGTGGCTCTGGGACTTTCCAAAGCCGTTGTCTGGGAATCTGGCAAAGCAGCAGAATGCAACTCACTTCATGTTACCTCTTGCTAAAACAGAAATAAAAGGGTTGCCTATCTGTTAAAGAAGTAAAAACCAAACCAAAACAAGAGTGGTACAACTCTCCCAGGCTTCTTTTAGTGCTTGGTAGGAGGAGGGTAATCAGATCTCAGAGAATGGTGTGCCAGGAAGGAAATTTCTTCCCATGTGCAGCATACAATCAGCCAGGTGCAATACAAGGAAGGGAGGTTCGTCTTCCTCTGAAGCATAAGGTACTGGCTCCTGCCAGAGGCTGTGTACCAGAGATCTGATCAGATATGGCAAATTTTATGTTCCTATGCACAGTGGGTAAGCTTTGTAGCAAGTCAAACAATGAGTCATCTCACGAGGGGGAAAGGAAAATAAAGCTTTTATCACCCAGTGGATTGGAGATAATCTCTCTACTTGGGTATAAACAGCTCTTCACCACGCTGCCTTCTCTCCAGGGGAAGGAAGCTATTTTAAATTTGTGTGTAGAACAGATATTGAATTGTCACACCTCCCAAGCTTCTCTGCCTGGGCCCAATAAAGGTAGCAGGCAAAATGTTTTTGGTGGTAATGTGGTTGGGCCTCTGTGAGTAAACACAATAGCCTAGGCTGTATAAACTGTATGAGCTGGCTGGCAGAAAGGGAATGCCAGATTCTCCTTGGCACTGTGGAAAATCTGTGCCCAAACCAAATATCCCTACTGTTTTACTAAAAAATGGTATACCCTGTTACATGGACATAGTTACATTGGTAATATTTTATTGCTATACAGAAAACACGGGCTAAAGCAGTGCCAAAGGTGGCACAATCTTGGCCCTGGCTTTCCTCTCCAGTGTGGGAATGGCACCTGCTCACGTAATGGCACCTGAAGGAGGGGTGGGCCTGTCTGAATACACCTCTCTCGACAACACGTGCTGATAATCACACTCTTACAGGGGCTGTGCTTCAGCAGCCCTTCCTTACAGACCCCACCCCAGCCACCTGGAGAGAAGCCATGGCTCTCTTGTGTTTGACAACTTTTCATTATCCTTGATCTGTGAATGTACAAGGGGTGTGAAGAGGGAGCACACCTCTCTTCCATGAAAGGATACACACCAAGGATGGATGGCACCAAGGGCTTTGCCTGCTGCCTGCTCTGCACATCAGATGGAGCAAGTGGAGGAAAATCCTTTTGCACAGTGGAAACATGGAATGAAATAATGTCCTGTGAACTTTCTTCAGGATGCTGAGGCAGTTCTGGTTTCTCAGTATGTCACAGATAAACTAAAGTGCCTAAAATAACAAAGCATTTCGCAGTCCAGTGCTTAGAGTAATCACACATGACACTTCTCTCCTACACTTTGCCCTGAGACTTTGTACATTATGCTGTGGGGAGAAAGGGTGGATTCAGTGATGTTTGCCTGTGTTCCTGTGCCTTGTCTCAATCTGGTAACAGAACCGTGGTCTCTTTCTGGCACAGGTTTGCAGCCGGTTTACTGGAGCAGGGAAGATGTGGCACAGTGGCTCCGGTGGGCGGAGAAGGAGTTTTCCTTGAGGCCCATTGAGAGCAACACCTTTGAGATGAACGGCAAAGCTCTGCTGCTCCTGACCAAAGAGGACTTCCGATACAGGTCCCCTCATTCAGGTGAGGATTATTTACAGAAGCTGGTTTTGCAAAAAGAGGAAGCTGCAACAAAAGCTGAAGAGGGTCAGAGGAGGAAACAGTCACCTTTGCTGGGGTGGACTGGGAAAGGGAGGGGAAAGGGAGGGCAGAGACACTTGTATGAGGCAAGGACAAAAAGGACAAAGAGGGGAGGAAATCCTGATACACCTGAGTTGTAGGCATATTTGAATGCAAATCCAGACCCAAACATCCAACCTGTTAATCGTTGAAACTCCCTGCAGAGCTCCCAGAAAGCAAGCTGCGCTGGCAGCATTTTGTGACTTCCAGCTCTTCCCTGTAAAGCCTTATCTGTTCACAGTCCCAACTCCAGCAGCAAGTTAATCAAGTGCTCCAGCCTCTTTAAGCAGCCCATATTAGCATTTTGCCTTACAGTTGTCTTGGCTGAGGTGCTGCTAAAAGTGACTGCAAAACTCCTTCCTCGGGGACTTTGCCTCTATTTAACAGCCCCTGTGGGTTTTGCTTTACTTTACCATATTCTCACATATGCTGGAGTCCAGCCCACAGCACAGCACAGACAGGTGTGTGAATCAGTCTGCCTATTGCTCAAATTATGTCTTCATTTATTCACAAAGGAGATTTAGAAATGTATGTGTTGCCTGCCTGTATTTGTATCCCCTGTGGTCTGTCTGCTCCAGTTTTACAGTCAGAGTAAGCCTCTTGCCCTCGTTTGTCAGGGGTGTTTAACTAAATATGAGTTGTGAGCTTTTTTCTTGGTGACCGTATGAGTTACTCCTGTTAAATATAAAGGCTTGCACTTCAATCACTGTAGGTGATCAAAGAGCTTGGACCAAGTGATGACAGAATTGCTGTGAGGAGGCTTCCAGTGCAAGGCTCACAAGGTGCAGGAGTACAGCTGGTGCTGCTTGGATCCAGCTGATAATCAAGCTGTGGGTCTAATTCTGCACCAACCTGCTTGGCCACTCTCCACAACCATCCTCTTGCAGAATCTGCCTCACAAACTGTTGCTTATGTTTAGTGTATATAATGTTTTTTAAGCGTGTGCTTCAAATCCAGGACTAATTTTGTATGGAAGAAGAGACCAAACATTAATGTCTGTTGTCACTGTAATACATTAGTGAGAACTGATGCCTAGAAATGTCTTCCTTTTTTTTTTTTTTTTTTTTAAATTATGGCACACCACTTGGAATGATTTCCTTAAAAATTAGCCCTGCTTGAAGCAAAAGGAGTATTGAAAGCAGGGCTGTGGGCAAGGACTGCAAGGGACACCTTTGTGTATGTGGTCTTCAACTCCCCTTCCTGCTTGCA
Organism: Platysteira castanea; assembly: GCA_013397175.1. Taxonomy (NCBI): domain Eukaryota; kingdom Metazoa; phylum Chordata; class Aves; order Passeriformes; genus Platysteira; species Platysteira castanea. Next base: position 491,148 of record VYXC01012501.1, on the reverse strand, counting down.
AGTTATGCCCCTATTTTTCCCCTTGTGTGCTGTGAGGGCACTTGAAATAAGCAGGATTAAAAGTGTTCGTAGGCTGGAAATAGAGCGTTGCCAGAGAAGAGCCTCTGACTTGCAAAATCTCACTTTATTCAGAAGGTTAAGCTGAATTTGGAACAAAATAACCCAGCTAAAGGCCTCCTCACTTGCATTTTGTCTCTTCCTGCTCTCCAGGTATTCCCCACTGATAATAAACCTTGTGGAGGATATCTGAGTCAGTCCCTAAAAATTTAGATAACTGTAGGTAAAGGGACATTACCTCAGCATTTCCCAGAATTAACTGTATGTGAAATTTAAGAACTGTGAAATAATGTTTGCCACAGAGGCATTAAGTTTTTCCAGACTGAAGCCACACGAAAGCTGTATCGTTTCCCCTCATGGTTCAAGCCGGAGAAGGGCATCCACTCCCACAGTCTTGCCAGTAAAGGGCTCACAGCCCCACAGCTGTTCTGTTCAGGGCTGCCCAGGGAAGGGAGGCAGCAGAGGAGGGAGGGAGGGAGGGAGTGCCAAACACTTTTCACCATCTCAACATTGCTGCATCTGGATGATGCAGAAGTCTCACTATTTCATTAGATAAAAAAAACACAGAAAGCTTTATGGACGTTTTCACTGGTCTGTCAGGCCAATCAAAAGAGGTACAAATTTGCTGCCTTGTTGCTCGGAGTGTTACAGCACTAGTTATTTATGATTGTGCCACTGTTTCATTCAATGATGGAAATTATGTGGTGAAATCACTTTTTAGACTTTCATGTAACTGGGTGCTCAAGGCTTTGTTTTTAATTAGGTTTTCAGGTATTGCAATCACCTTTTAAAAATGCCTTAAAGTCACTGCTGAGACAGTAAAAGCAGCCAAGATGTTACAAATAAAGGAAGCTGAACTATGGAAAGCAGTATGGCTTTAACTGTTTCACACCGAGAAACTCAAGTTGCCCACAAATAGAGTACTGGCAGTTTACAGAAACAAGAGACAAAGGGTGCACAGCTTACAATCTCATAGAAACAACTACTAAAAAACCCCCATGTTTTGAAAACTCTCCCAGAAAATCTAGGATTTCCTAAGTGAAACTTCACTAACTTCATTTTCAGATAATATGTAATTGTTGCAACCTGTTCCTCTGTAATATGAGCAGTGACAAACAGAAGAGAGCAGGCAGAATGAAAAGTCAACAGACTTCCTACCCTGTGATGTACAATTTCACTTTGAAATGTGCAACCAGTTACACCAGACCAAATGCATAAGTACTTATGTGTTTTGTGTAGATGTTGGAATAAGGCCATCCATACAATTTGTAATTTATAAAAGGCACAAAATAAGCAGTTAGTCCATTGGTGTCCTGGATATTGCAGTGTTATGTTCCGTTAAGGAAAGATATAACAATTATGGTGCCAGGGAATGTCGTTCTGTTTTGCCACAGACACACTCAGAGGTGTGATGTGCCTTTTTTTCCTTTCAGAGGAGAACTTTGCATAGCAGTGAAATGCAGGATTTTACTGCTAGCATTTTTGGGTCTGAAAGTAGCACCCAGGAGCCATGAATTGGTGCATCAAATGGCTAAATGAGTCTTCTCATCAGTTATGTACATTTTCATTTCCTTTTTCCTGCTGTTTGTCTTTCAGGTGATGTTTTGTATGAACTCCTTCAGCATATCCTGAAGCAAAGGAAAGCTCGTATGCTCTTCACACCTTTCTTCCACCCTGGGAACTCTATCCATGCTCAGCCAGAGGTCATATTGCACCGGAATCATGATGAAGGTAACTCTGTCTCATTCTTACAGGAGCTGCCGCTACAGAGGCGAGTAGGAATTATGCCGTTTTCTTGCTCCAAAGTTACTAAAGTAAAGCTGCTCTCCTCCCTCTGTCTCCATAGCTTTGGAACAATCAAATGGTCTAGTGAGTCAACAAGCTCTTTTCCATTTATCTTCTATTATTTTGTTCTGTTTCCAAAGCATCTTTAAAAGCTATGTCAGATACAGATTAAAAAGCAGAAAGTTTTATTGACCCTATTGATTCATTTTTCCTCACACCCAGTTAGGTAGACAAAGTTGCTTCATGGACTTTTAGAATCCTGGAGATGCAGCTAAATGCAGTCGTTGGCAGAGCAAGGGAGGGCAGCCTCCGAGGGGAATATCCAACTCTAAGCCACTTCAGCTGACAGTCTGTCAGAACATCATGCCAGAGTTCCTGGCACTGAGCCCATCAGGTTGCTCAGCTGTTGGGCTGGTTGAGCAATTCCTGGTGAGAGAAGGGGGCTTCTGCAGGTTTTCTCTCATTTTTACTAGCAGAATTACTTGCTTAGGTCTAGTAGTGTCCACTCATACCATGAGTGTCAGAGGTGATGAAAAAAGATAGTTAAGTTGGTGGAATTGCATATTTGGGCTTCTACTTATACAAAAAGTCAGTTTGCTTCTTTTCAATGGAAAATTGAGGTTTTAATTTCTTTTAAAATACACATACTGAAGTACATCTTGGATATATAACAGAAAAATATAAAACTTAAGCTTTTTCAGAGGTCCTTTCCATGAAAGCATCAGGCAGAATTCTTTTTTTTCAATTAGAAATGAATTTAATTTTCAGTTTAAAAATCTAGGAAAAGTAGTGTTAGTCCTATTTTGAGTAAACAGGAGAAGAGAATGTGAGTTAGGATGTCACCCTGGTCTCTGCTAACTGGAGAAAAGGTGTACTAATTCTATTTGATATGAATCTATTTCAAGGTTCAACATGGGATTGCAAGAGAAGATTCATGGGTGTTGTCAGACCTGCACAAGTTGCCTGTGGCCAGTCTGAGGTAGCCAGAGTCAAATGGCACCAGCAAAACCCTGAGACTGAGCCAAGAGCAGGACAGCAGCAGGTGGAATAAGGACGCTCCAAAGCGTTTCCACACAGCTGTGTAAATATTCCAGGTTAGACGAGGGTGCTACAGGTCAGGATGAGGTTCAGTTGACAGAGCTGTGCAAGAGACAGTTGCCTGCTGTATTCAGACCATTGGTAAAATCTCAGTCTTTTCCTCAAGCTTGGCCTTCACCCACGAGTGTTCCCATTCTAAATTTCAAACAGAAATACTAGCTGCTCTCTCGGACATTCCTACATTTAACATATGGAGCAACTTCGACTAGAGAGGATTTCCCAGGGATGATCAGTTGGCCTTTCCTGTGTGTCATTTAAAAAATTAGTCCTTCACAATCTAGTGATTAAGAAACAACTTAGATTTCTTCCTTACAATACTCTGGCTGCTGATAGTACCACTGTTGTTGCTTAGAGAATTCTGTGCTATTACATAAAACTTCTCTTTATAATGACAAAAATTAGTTCTTGGTTTACTGTGAGAGGAACTTCAACATAAGCAAAAGAAACTACAGTTTGCCTGCCACAAGACTGAGCAATCAAAAAATGTCTATGCCAAAAATTTATAGGCAGGTGAATTGGTTTATTTTGACATTATTTCTTCCTCCTGTTTCACAAAGTCACTTGGGAGAAAGTAGCACAGTTGAGTTTTCATTTTCCCTCAGCAAAATGCAACTTAGTTAAAAAAGGAGAGTGACTGTGAGGAGCAGAACTTAACCCTGGCTAACTCACAGACTGTGACAGAGGGGACAGGTTTTACCTTGGCACTATTTTGAGTGGGTAAACTTCATAGGTGGTGTATCTTATTACAATCTCTCCTTACTCCAGTGATCTTTTTCCATTTTCTGGCTCTTTTGCCTGTTTTCTATGGATGATACTTATGATCCTGCTTTTAAATGCTTTCCTTTTCATCTAGTGGTTTTTTACTAGACTTAAACTGTTTGTTGGCTGTTTGAAATCAATTGAGTGCAGTTCAGGATATTGTCTTGGAATGGGCTCTGTCCCTGCAGAGGGATGAGCAATGGAAAGTGAATTACCTTCATCTCCAGTGGTCCTTCTGATGGAGCTCTGAGTCATTTGATGGGGTGCCATGCAGGAAGCTTATGCTGTCATTGCCTGCGCTCCTTTGTGGGTAAGCAGAGACTGCCAATCTTTGGGACTGTCATGCCAGCAATTGCTCACTCCCAGAGTAAGTGCAGCCCCACCCATCCCTATATGGATAGGTCAGCAAATTTCCGGGGAGGTGGATTTCCTTTCACGGCTTTGTCTTCAAGAAGAGAGTGTTGCTCATTTGGAATGAAGGGCCAGAGTGAATCTAGTGCTCTGTGGAATGATATGCCATATCTTCTTACAGTCTCAACTTACAGTCACCAGATGTGCCAAGGAATGAATGTGATGAGGATTTTATTCTGATCAGGGTCATTTGTGGCTGTGTTGGTGAAAACACAATAAAAGACGCTCTCACACCAGCCAGGTTCAGCAGAAAGGAGGGAAAAGAGTAACTTTATTTACATGTGTCATATTTTATAGAATTCTCAACTCCACAAGGGATTGGAGAACATGTCACTTCCTCCTCAATCCCACTGGAGAAAAAAGATGCTCATCAAAGTTTCTTTTATCACAAAAGGAATGAAAAACAGAAAATACCGTTAAGTAAACATTGGCTATTATTTACATGAAACTGTGTGAGAAAGAATTCCGACTCCAAGGTTAAAACAGAAGGCTTAGCAAAAACCAGGGCAACATGTGGCAGTCCTGCGTGGCGCTGAGTTGGAATTGTTTCATGGCAAACAGCATCTTTGGCCATGAGGGGATTGTTTTGTTAAGTACTTTAAGAGAAAGATCTTGAAGGAAAGTAAACCACCAGTGTGTATCCATTTGTGATGTTTCCTCTTCCTGCTTTTCCAAGAGTTCCTTGGTCTCTACTTTCTGTCCCCTCTGTCCAGGTTCAGTATCACCATGGTTTGGAAGCAGACAGGTAGGAACACTTCTGTTTGGAGTTTGTGAGAGCCAGCTAATGTTTGCAGAGAGCTTGGTGGAAAGCACAGCAGGGCATTCATTTCTGCTTTAAAGACAGTTGCTCCCTTCAGCCAAGGTGTTAAATAAATAGGACAAACAATACAATATTCTGGTCTATATTTACAGGCCAAGAATGAGCACAGTGCATTTGCATGTACAGTGATGGGGGTGGATGGTCTATAGAAGATAGGCCACTGAGTAAAATTTGGGAGTTGGTTTTCTTTCTTTGCTGTAGCAAAGAAAGGAGACTTTAAGGAAAGACAGCCACAGAGGTAGGTACAGTTGTAAATTTTTCCTCTTTGATCTTCATTTGGGCTATCCCACATTAGCTGGCCAGATTGTATTTAAAACTGTTTGGGTTTAAGCAAGAACAATATATAGCTCTGGAGTTTCATGTCCTCCAGCTGTTCCACTGTGTCTTGAAGAGCCCTACAAATACCATTTTCTTGTCTGGTAGCACAGGTGTGTTTAATAAGTATTCTAGAGCAATGTAGGTTCTGCCTAAAATTCCAGGTTTTCCTGTAGACTTTAGTGTTCTTGAGCAGATGCCATGTCACTGCCTGGCACTTCATTTTCTCAGAACTTGAGCTCTTCTCAGGACTCGAGCTTTTCCTGTTCAGGCCTTTCCCTGGGTATGTGCTGATCCATCTCCCGATGCCTGCCTCGGTTCCAGAGCAGCAGGAGCCTTTGAGTCTTCACCTCAGCATGGGTCTTCAACAGGTGTCACTGCCTTGGCAAATGAGCAAGAGAATCATTTATTGTTCAGAGAAAATGGAATGAACAAACAGGCAGCCTCAAATAGGCAGCTACTTGTTTCAGTTATTGACATGTACCCAGAAGTTCCCTTCTGTTATCACGCAAGGCTTTCAACAAACAGCACTGAAATTTGATCTTTGTTTTTCTGATAAAAACCTGTTAGTCCCTGTAGCACTGGTGGTACTTTCTTCTTTGTCAGTAGTTTCCCAAGTCAAAATTGATGGCCTTAGCTTACCTGACAGTTTGCACTGGCAAACATTTTAATTTTGTGAGAGGATCGGTAGTGGTTTATCTCCCCACTACTGTTAAGCATCACAGCTGGGAAAGTGTGTTCATGCAAAAGTGATGCTAGAAGTCCTCCTGCTGAAGACATGTAAGTGCTTTTATGGGACAACCCATCAGTAGACACCACTGACTAAATAAAGGAAGATGAAAATATCCTTATGAAGATCTAACATGCTCTTAAAATCAAGGCAGGGATAAAATGTAGGGTTTCACAAAGAGCTTCCTGCCAGTAGGGTTTTTTTAAACAACCCAGTCCATATTTCAGAATGAGTTATGCTCTACCTTGACCTAAGCCTCTACCATCTAAAACTTAATACCGGGTATTTTCCTGGAGACATTTTCCTTTTTTTACTGTCCCTTCTACCTTACAGTGCTCATCACGGTACAGTAAGAGGAACGACACGGAGAGACGTGAATGGCAGGAGATAAGTTTTAAAAAACTTGTGCAGAAACACAGTTAGTACAGCTAAATCAGATCTTACTTTCTTCACAAGCATTCCAGTCAGCTTCTCAAAATGGGATTTCTCTTAGTGTGTTTCTGAAGGAACTACTGATACAGGGTGGTGGAGGGAGATTGTTTTCACTGTTTTCATTCTGTGTAGAAATAAAAACCATCTGCATTTATGCAGTACTTTTCTGGGCATCTGTAGGTCACACAAATGAAAAACATTTGCAAGCTGTCAGCAGCAGATCCTACACCTTCATCACAATATAGACAATCTGTATTTTGGGGACTCTTTTTTTCTCCACAGATAGCTTTGTGCAGAGACCTTCGAGACCATCGGCAGAAGCAGTCCACCACAACCCCCCAACCATTGAACTGTTGCATCGCTCGCGGTCACCCATCACCAACAACCACCGTCCGTCGCCAGACCCCGACCAGCGGCCACTGAAGTCCCCCATGGACAACACTCTCCGTCGCCTGTCCCCGGCCGACAGGGTGCCGGGGACAAGGCACCAGCACGAGAACAACCAGCAGGAGTCCTATCCTCTCTCAGTGTCCCCGATAGAAAACAACCACTGCCCGCCTCCTTCCGAGGTGCTCCAGAAACCCTCCAGCCCTCGCCAGGAGAACACCAGGGTCATCCAGCTGATGCCCAGCCCTATCATGCATCCTTTGATACTGAACCCCAGGCACTCCGATTTCAAACCACCGAGGTTGTCTGAGGATGGGCTGCACAGGGAGGTCAAGCCCATCAACCTGTCCCACCGAGAAGAGTTAGCTTATATGAACCACATAATGGTGTCTGTCTCCCCTCCCGAGGACCACGCGATGCCAATCGGGAGGATAGCAGGTAAGGGACATTCTCTAGGCTACACCAAAGTTGATGCTCCTCATTCATAACTAACCGTGCCTTGTTTTAAGAGTTTCTTGTTTTCTTTTGCTACTCTGTGACATCAAGAGTTTACTGGCATTCTGCAAGTTTCACTACATCTGTGGCTTAGGCAGTGAAATATTAATAAACCAGTTTCATGACAGGTAAGCAGAGGTGCAGAATGACTTGCCTGTGACCACAGAATGTGTAATTGGTATTGAAACATTTGCATCCTGACACTTGCTGCCTCTCCACCCACTAGCAATCCATTCATTTCCCAAGATACCTATCTCTGAAGCCTCGTTCTGCAAAGAGATAATTTTCCAAGAATTCCATTCATGTTAGTGTGCAATCCTATGGAAAGGAAGAAACCCTCTGTCAGTGGCCTTTTAAATAATGCAGTGTCAAGCCCATTATGAAGCTGGCAGGACTAATGAAATACCACCTCGGAGTCCTACTTGGTAGCCTTTCCTGGGCTTCTCACATCAGGATTGTCCCTTTTTACAGAAACAAGGTTGGCTTTGTCCCACACAAACCACAGGCATTGTCTCACTTTTGTTATCGTAAATAACTGACATCACAACAGCTGAATCAGGAAGCTGAGGTTACAGAAAATGTTTCTTGTACTCCAAAGGGAACTGTAAATAGATAGGGAGAGGGGGAGGGGGAATGCAACCACTTCAGAAATACGCTGGATGCCCCAGTAACCAATTGCTTTGGAGAGATGTAAATACACACCACACCCAAAAAGATTCCATGCAGTTGTGTCAGCACTGGCCTAATGTGATCCCCAGCTCCTGTGGGGTGTTACACATGTCCACAGAGGTACATCTTAAAACACCTTGTTCTTTTTTGTCCTTACATGCCTTAAATTTGTTACAGATGTGGTGCTGCCTCAGCTTTAATGAGGAAGATTTTCTATTTTCTTAAGACTTACCACTTTAAATTCCAGAGATACATGTCTTACCATCTAGTCAAGATCAAGCAGAGCAAGGACCATGATCCTTTCACGTAACAGAAAGATTAGTTACAGAAATTAATCCTTTGACATTTTTGCCTGGCTGACATTTGTCTCTCTCCTTTTGATTTTTATTGCCCACAAAATTCTGAGCAAGTTAGTAAATATACTTAAAGTTGTGACAGAGAAAATGCAACCTACTGGTTGCATCACTGGAGATTTCCGTCCCACAAAGTATTGTTGGGAGATCAAGGCAGTTAATTTTTATTTTCCAGAAAGAAACATTCTCTAAGAATAAACCCTAGTCTGAAAGAAATGTAAGAAAAAATATGGAGAGTACATGGTGGTGTAATTTTTTTACTTTAAACTCAGGAGTTTCCTTACACAGTTGGTCATCTTTGGTTTCTGCACGTTGTGCAGTGGGTCCAGTGACATCAACCCCAATAACTCCATGTCCTTTCTATCCCTATGTTGTTTGCAGGGCAACAGAGCCCAAACCCCTGGAAATTTGGGCCTAACACAGTTGCTTGACAAGTATGTGTAGCCATTTAAAATGTTATCCAAAGGCTGTATGTGCAGACTTGGGTGCTCTCACTTGCAGTCCCATGGCTTCGCTGAGACCCACAAGCGAGGGTGGCATACCTGAAATAGCTGGTGCATTATTTCATGCCAGAAAGACCTGAAGTGTGTTCAAGCATTTGGTTTGGATGAGGGCAGAGTTTTATGGCCCAGGGTTGGGGAATTACAGAGTGGTTAGATTGATCAGATTTCTGTTGATAAATTGGCCAGTGTACTTCCATCAGCACCCCAAGTCCTTTAATTGTAAATGCTCACATGCTTCACTTGCTGTACAGGTACAAGCTACTGCTCCTCTGGTTGGATTGTAATGGCCCCTGAACTGTAGAGACACCCTCTAAAAAGCTCACAGCTGATTGAAAGGTCATAAAAACTGGATTGCTACCAAACATTTAGGCGGCCCATGCTTCATACCTGAAGTCAACTTCACTGGAGCTGCTGAATTCAATGGCAGCATACTTAGGCCCCCTAGAAAGAAAGTACCTTTCTACCTGCTTCCCACCCGTCTCACAGCTCCTGTCAATAAGTGATGTAATTTCCTTTTTATGTTAGCGTAAATATATCTTTCATCTCAGCATCCTTACCTTTAGTGCCACAGTTAACATGGAGGTGCTTGACCAGCCACGCTCGCCACTTCAGTGTGAGAGACCATGGAAGCTGTGAGACGTGCTCTTAATGTACATCAGTGCAGATACATTCTTTAAAAGAGCTTGCTAGAAATCACTGGCATTACTTCCATTTTCTTGATGAGGATGACTGATGGGTTGGGCAATTAAAAGATTTACCAATAGTCCAGTGCCAGAGCTAAGTACTCAACTGTGTTCACTGGTGAGAAGAGAGCCTTGACTTCCTATGGAGTAACCACTTGCATGCAGGTGATTTTCAGGGGAGATAGTGATGGGGAGCTACTAGGGAAGCCTGGTAGGCTGCTGACTAAAACCTTAAGCTGTGCTCCAGAACATGTTCTGTTCCCAGCTCAGATGTTCTATATAGTAGAAAGAATTTCCCCTGGACTTAAGAGACCTCGCAGCCTCATAGATCTGTTTACTTGCAGACAGAGTGTGTTTTTAAATGCAGCATGCAATTAATTGGTGCTGAGAAAGAAAACAATGTTTTTGTTTGCTGCCATACACAAATACTCTCTTTTCAGGAGGTTGATCAATAGAGCTCTGGACTTTCCGTCAGACAAAATAATAACCTCTATTCCCTGGCTGACTAATCTTTCCTACCTTTTTATGTAATACCATTTTTCAAGATATTAATTTTACTGGTAAAGCACTTTCCCTTTTACAGCAAAGGATTTCAAGTTGAAGGTCTTACTATCTTTTCATCTGTGGCCATTTAACACTTTCCTAGCAAAGCCAGAGGCATAAAGTATCTTTATATTACTCATTAAGGTAACATATATTATTCATCATTGGCTAGAGTTGGTTTCGGAAATTATGTTTAGCTATCTTCTCAACACAATACTCACAAGTCTTTTCCGTAACTTTGTCAAAACTGGAGGTCATTGTGTTGAGATGATCAAGAAGCAGATTTGCATCCCCTGCAAAGACACCAGGCAATGGATAAACTAAGTAACTCAGGCATCAGTAGTTATCTAGTTAACAGCATGTAAAAATATTAAAAATACTCCAAAGGGGAGTTCAGCGGAGCAGTGTAGTGGAGAGTTTTCCCCACTGGAACTGCTGATTCAAAGCAGCAACACTGTTGGTAGTCAGGTCCTAACTTGGACTTTAGCAAACAGGCAGTCTATATATGGCTTACTTTTAGCTCTGATTTTTTTTCAATAGTCTATCTGGTTCCCCACAAACAGTCTCCAAGGATTTCTCTCTCTGGATGGGGTGGGGGAATAGATACCTTTTTTTCTCTTTTCTTTCTTTTTCTTTTTTTTTTTTTTTTTTAACACAATTGCAGTTTAAATCAAGAGAGGCACCTCAAATTAGCCCTTCTGCAGACTGGAAATTCTACTCCCCATGAACCTCTGACTGCCAAGGTTTTGTTATCAAGCATTTTAGGGCTTTGATATCTTGTAAAAGGTACTTCCCCAAGGTGCAAGAGGCAGTTATGGGACTATCCAACTATAACAGGGTTGGTTTCATCCTAACCTTTATCACATAGAGGTTGTCTTAGAAACATCCAAATTAAGTTAATGGCATGGTGGTATTTACCTCACTTCTGATTCAGTCACTTAAAACTCACTATTACAATCATTTCTTGTGAGGGGAAATACATTGCTGAGCAGGTCCTTGAGATTTCCAGCTCCCAGTGTTTTTCTCTGCCAGCTCTGGGACTGAAACTCTTGTTCACTAATCCACAGCATGCTGAAATCTAAAAGCAGGTGAGTCCTGTGCCTGGTGTTATCTATTGGTGTGCTGCTCTTATCAGCTGGGTTACCTTAGCAACTGGGCTGTATCTGACTTTATGAGCTGCCAGATCTGTTTTTTCCCCTTCAGGAGTCTGAGGAGAAGCCAGGCAATGTTTAAACTGTTGGGAGGCACATTGTCTACCACTGTATTGGTTAGCCATAAAGCCATTGACTGCTGTTGGAATGAGGACAGACAAGATTCTTGCCCTGCCAAAGTCATGACAGAGAGCTGCCTCCAGATTTGCTCCTGGTTTACCTCAGCCTCTCAGCATGCCACACATCCTGAGAGCACAGGGGTGTAGCATGAACCCCATGGATCTGTAGCATGGCGTGTGTAAGTGACATCTCAATAAAAACAGTCTGATGGCCGAAACCAAAAATGCAGTCCCATGGTAAGAGCACATCAGCTATGAATGACTCACATTATACTAAAATCCACAAAACAGCACTTAGGATGGGCGTAGGCTCTGAGCAAGGGGAGGTCTTCCTAAGGGGTTTGATTGTTTTGTGTGGGGACAGAGTTTGGAGGGGAAACAGAATCATGGATTCTACTCCTTTGTTTGAAAAAATCACTTGTGTGGGAAGGGAAAAGATAAGGGGCAGTGGAATCCCCCTTTCACAAATACAGTGCTTTAAAAAAGTGCAAATCAACTGGTACTTCTTTCTGTTTATACTCTGGAGTTGGGCTGGAAAGCTTTTAAAGGAGGGTAAGAAAAACTCAGCTGATTGAGCTATTAGATTTGCAACAGTAGACATTTAGAGCTTAAACATCAAAAGACACCAAACTTCAAACCACTGCACCTCAGCAGTGTTTCCTCACTACTTAGCTACTAGGACCAGAGCCCCAGTGCCCACATCTGCTCCAGATATGCCCATGGGACATTTACATCTCTGTCATGTTGTAGGTTGATCTTTTGGGTTTTTTTAACTCATTAACCAACAAAATCCTTTGTGCAAACGCATCACATTAGTTTATTATTTATAATGTGTTACAACACATTAGTTTATTTTTCTTTATGTACAAAACAGCTGTACTATGCAATGGCATATGCTGGATGGTAGGGAGGGAGGGTGGGAAAGAAGGCAAAGAACAATTATGCCTTTGTAGTGAAGAGGGTAAAAACCAGCATCTGTGCACAGCTTAGAAGCTACAGGTTTTGTAACTGATACCATTAGCTCTCACAGAAGGGCTGGAAAAAATGATGAAAAAGTTTATACTGCGTACTATTGAAAGGCAGACATCAGGCACAGTCAGCCACAAAGGTAAATCCCGTTTAACTAATTTGCCATCTTTGGTTACCCACCTAGTGGATGGAGGGAAGGTGTAGTTGTTCTGCATTTTAGGGAGGCTTTTCGTACTGCCCCTCACAGCAGGGTCGAGTTGCATGGCTGTGGGATGAGTGGGTTCCCAGTGCACTTGGTAAAGAACTGTCTAAGGGCTCAGAGGGCTGTAGTGCACAGGGCCACATATGGCTGGCAGTGTTCCGCAGGGCTCAGATCCAGGGGCAGTCCCGTTCAGTGTATTTATCAGCCATCTGCATGCAGAAGTTGAATGCACCTTTAGCAGTTTTAGTGGTGGTACCAAACTGGGAGGTGCTGTTGACTCTCCTGAGGGACAAGAGGCCTTGCAGAGGGGTCTCTGTAGATTGGAGCATTGGGCTGTGATTGATGGGATGAAATCTGAAAAGTCCAACTCATAGATTCTGCACCTCAGGTGGAGCAGTGCTGGGCACAAATATAAATGGGGAGAGAAGTGTCTGGGGAGCATCCCTGCAGAGGGAGATCTGGGGATGCTAGCCAACACCAGGCTCAGCGTGAGTCAGCAGCATGCCCTGGCAGCCAGGAGGGCAAACCACATCTGGGGTGTATCAAACACACTGCTGTTCTCTAGGACAGCACATAACATTGCTAACACCAAAGGAGCCTACCTGTGCACTCACCTAAGATTGCCAAGGCAATCTTCTCCACTGTCATGGGTGATGAACCCAGCAGGATGTGACAGCACAGAAGTGGCTGGTGGGGCTGTGGTGAAACACAGACTTCGGGGGCAGCTTTGACAAGATGGTCGCAGCAGCTGAGCAGTTACAAGTTACAGACCGGCGACCTACAGAAAGCCAAAACAGTGGTCCACTTCGGCAGTTCTAAGTTGTAAGTGGTAGGAGTTCAGTACCTGTTTTCCAGGGAACTGACCTTCCTTCCTGTAGGGCAGCAGCTCATGCAGACAGATTGGAGCCTTGCGAGAACATGAAAATCCCGGTGTACTGCTGGCCTGTCACTCCCATTTGGATATGACAATGATACTGTCACTGGCCTTGTTTCATCACTTGCTCTTGCAGTCATGTACACTTTCACATTTCCACTATATGCCATGTCTGTTTGAGCCCCTGTGGAAAGCCACAGTCTCTGCTGGAGAGACTGCAGTGTGGGTGAGAGTCAAGCTCATAGAGCTCATATTCATAGGAGTTTTCATTATAACCTTGAGAGTCTTCTTAACATGGCATTAACAATTAATTCAGCATGAAAGTGGGCCTTCCCTGCCAATTTAACTAATGACACTCAAGCCCAAACAATAGCTGAATAGCAATTGCTTGGATAGGTGGTTGCAGATTTTCTGTGAAGTGTCTTGCTTCACAGCTGCCTCCATTCTTACAGCAGTTACAGGAGCAGAAATGGCAGTCAGGGCTTGTTCNAAGGGAAGGGAAGGGAAGGGAAGGGAAGGGAAGGGAAGGGAAGGAAGAGTTTGGTTATGTCTCAATGTGGAGTTTTAACCCCAAGAAGGGGAGGTCACATCTCAGTTTTCTGCAAGGAACCCATCAGGAATCACCAGTTTATGGCTTAAGAAGTCCCTTCAGGAGGGACTTCCNCCACATATGGCTGGCAGTGTTCCGCAGGGCTCAGATCCAGGGGCAGTCCCGTTCAGTGTATTTATCAGCCATCTGCATGCAGAAGTTGAATGCACCTTTAGCAGTTTTAGTGGTGGTACCAAACTGGGAGGTGCTGTTGACTCTCCTGAGGGACAAGAGGCCTTGCAGAGGGGTCTCTGTAGATTGGAGCATTGGGCTGTGATTGATGGGATGAAATCTGAAAAGTCCAACTCATAGATTCTGCACCTCAGGTGGAGCAGTGCTGGGCACAAATATAAATGGGGAGAGAAGTGTCTGGGGAGCATCCCTGCAGAGGGAGATCTGGGGATGCTAGCCAACACCAGGCTCAGCGTGAGTCAGCAGCATGCCCTGGCAGCCAGGAGGGCAAACCACATCTGGGGTGTATCAAACACACTGCTGTTCTCTAGGACAGCACATAACATTGCTAACACCAAAGGAGCCTACCTGTGCACTCACCTAAGATTGCCAAGGCAATCTTCTCCACTGTCATGGGTGATGAACCCAGCAGGATGTGACAGCACAGAAGTGGCTGGTGGGGCTGTGGTGAAACACAGACTTTGGGGGCAGCTTTGACAAGATGGTCGCAGCAGCTGAGCAGTTACAAGTTACAGACCGGCGACCTACAGAAAGCCAAAACAGTGGTCCACTTCGGCAGTTCTAAGTTGTAAGTGGTAGGAGTTCAGTACCTGTTTTCCAGGGAACTGACCTTCCTTCCTGTAGGGCAGCAGCTCATGCAGACAGATTGGAGCCTTGCGAGAACATGAAAATCCCGGTGTACTGCTGGCCTGTCACTCCCATTTGGATATGACAATGATACTGTCACTGGCCTTGTTTCATCACTTGCTCTTGCAGTCATGTACACTTTCACATTTCCACTATATGCCATGTCTGTTTGAGCCCCTGTGGAAAGCCACAGTCTCTGCTGGAGAGACTGCAGTGTGGGTGAGAGTCAAGCTCATAGAGCTCATATTCATAGGAGTTTTCATTATAACCTTGAGAGTCTTCTTAACATGGCATTAACAATTAATTCAGCATGAAAGTGGGCCTTCCCTGCCAATTTAACTAATGACACTCAAGCCCAAACAATAGCTGAATAGCAATTGCTTGGATAGGTGGTTGCAGATTTTCTGTGAAGTGTCTTGCTTCACAGCTGCCTCCATTCTTACAGCAGTTACAGGAGCAGAAATGGCAGTCAGGGCTTGTTCAGGTCTACTCAGAAGCCCGGACTGACCAAGCCAGGGGAAAGCTCAGTCATTTAGGTTTCATTCTTCTCGTTACTGTACTGCAGTACCCATTTACACACCACGGCTAGACAGATAAATGGGTTCAGAGTATCTTAAGCATCCATTGGGGTCAGCAGGATGTTAAGAAACTCTTTTATAAGAAACTTCTCTTTTAATGAAAACAAGTCCCTTACCTTCCCTGTGTACTGCAAGCTTCCTTCAGGCTAGAGTTGTTTTGGTAATTCAGATTTTTTTTCTACAAAGCAAACTTGGATCACTTTGAATCCCCTTAGTAAAACCAGGAAAGCACACTGTCGTGTGTGCAGTGTTGACACTAAACTCCACTGTCTGCAGAGACAGACCTGTTTAAGTCTGGCTTTTCACCAGTCAGTTACCAGTGGCGCACATCAGTTTATGTTAATTCAAGTGCACACCATTAAACTGGGGAGGGGAAGGGAAGGGAAGGGAAGGGAAGGGAAGGGAAGGGAGAGTTTGGTTATGTCTCAATGTGGAGTTTTAACCCCAAGAAGGGGAGGTCACATCTCAGTTTTCTGCAAGGAACCCATCAGGAATCACCAGTTTATGGCTTAAGAAGTCCCTTCAGGAGGGACTTCCTGGGAACACACCAGGAGCTGTGTCCTCCAGCCATGCTCACACCTCCCAGAGTACTCTGGGCTTTCTGGGAGAACACAGAAGTGAGGTTCATGGGGAGTAGTCTATTATAGACAATGATTTTCTGCTCTTGAAAAAACCCAGAAGTCTAAACCCAAGGCTGAACTGTCAGAAGATAGTAGAGATTCTCACACTGTAGGGTTAAAAATTATTCCCCTTGTTGCAAATGCCTTTGCTGCAGTTAAGTCACTTCTGCTTTTGCCAACTTCTCTACAGTACAATTCTTAAGGTAAAGATTCATTCTTAATTAAAATAAATTAATTAAATTCCTATCATTAATGTGTTTGGCCAGTTTTCTGATGTCAAAGAGGTTGTGAGGTGTTTGTAAGAAGTGCGTGTGAACAGGTAGAGGTTGAATTTCTTTTCCAGTCATTGCCTTTCATGAGCAGTAAAAGTGAGGAAAAGCTGCAGGAGAATCAGACAGGTTTCTTTAGCAGGAGTCTTTCCTACCATTGTGGTGGAGCAGAAAAAGAACAGTACTTGAAGGTAATACTGAAAATGCCTCCCCCCCCCATATTTGGTGGGGATGGAGGGATGGAGCAGAAGAAGAGGACAGGAAGAAAAAAGACTGTTTTTTAATACAACAGTCTTTAGCTTTCAAAGTCTTCAAATTTCAAAGTCTTCCAAATGGTCTGTGACCCATCTATTACATATTCATTATGATTTCAGTGCTCTTTTCTACAACCACATGAGCTATATGAAGCTTTTGGATCTTCTTCTCTGTACAAATTTTTATTGCCAAAGACAGTGCTTGGCCTCATCTTGCTGTGTTATTTTTACAACCTCACAGCACAACTGTTAGCAGCATGACAGTCTCAGGTTTCTGCTCTCCTTCTGCCTGATCTCCCACTCAGCATTTGGGTACAAGACAGAAGCAACATACAACTGTTGTATTGTGTGATCTGGCAACCTCTTTACTCAGCCCCAGCTTGAATTTACTGAGCTGAACAAACAGTTGTCTGTCAAGAGGTTTCTCCACAAAAAAACATTGGCTTTACTGTACCAGCTTACCATCCTGCTTCCAGCAGCAACATTCACAGAAAGAAAACTATTTTCTCTCAGTGACCTGGACATGGATTAACATACACTGATGACCAGGATGCTCCATCTCAGGATCAGTCAGTGCTCCCCCAGGCCTCAGAGCCATTTGAACCCTTAACTATGAGACTTGGTTACTTTTTTCTTCTGGTTTTGTCTGCTAAAATGAATATGTCACGGATAGATCTCGAGGCTGGATTGTATCTCAGCACACCATAGTGCTACTGCAGCACGTCTGTTAAGGAAACTCCTCCGTCAGACCATTCCCAGGACTCTGGCAGTGGCACTGCCAAGGTCAGAGACTCTCTGGGACCAAAGGCCCTTCCCTAGCTCCAGTGACTGTGAATGACATCAGTTCACCATTTTGATGCTGTGAGCATCACCGTGCTGTCTTCACACACACTCCAGGTGTACTTAAGAAACCAGGGTGCCAGAGAACTTCCACGGTTCTGTTCATTAGTTTCAGTCGTGAACAGCCATTGTTTGCTTCGCTCTGAACAAATGCAGCTGAAGCACAAACCACCTTGTAAAATAAAGGGGGCCAAGCTTGGGGGAACTCTTCAGCTGGTAGAAATCACAGAACCATTTAAGTCAAATGATATCATGCTGGAGAGATTTTAGGCTAACCTACACAGCAAGGGGTAAGGCCTCAGCTGATGTCAGAGGGAGTATGACAACGTTCCTTTGGCATCTCTTCCTGTGTGAAGCCATGTTGGGTTCCAAGGCAGTCATCAACCAGATCAAACACTTTTTATGTAATGCTCTTCAGTGCAAGATGTGGGTGGGTCTCGCAAAACATTTCTGCGGTTAGGAGAGGGTTTTGGTAGCTCATACATGAAGAGGGCCAGCTCTGCACCATGGGCCTCATTTAAACAACAGAAGGCTCAGTTACAGCGTGTGCGTTAAGTAATATTTCAGTGCAGGGGAATGTTATATCCTGAACAAAAGAGGTCTTTAGCATGCATATGCCTATATTGTTAACAGCATTATTTAGTTCTAGGGACTACAGATGTGAGACCTCTCACTACTGCAACATGAAGATGACCTTGGCCAAATG
Organism: Platysteira castanea; assembly: GCA_013397175.1. Taxonomy (NCBI): domain Eukaryota; kingdom Metazoa; phylum Chordata; class Aves; order Passeriformes; genus Platysteira; species Platysteira castanea. Next base: position 473,118 of record VYXC01012501.1, on the reverse strand, counting down.
ATACTGGAGAACTCATTTGTAATGGCTGGACAAATGTCAAAATACTAGGAACCTAAGATTCATAATGTTTCATTTACAGATCATTCTGAGATTGTATTTCATTTCTAAGGGATATTTATTACTATCATATGGCCATTAGGAAGTATTTATATGCCAGTATTCTTTAGGTGTGTATTCAGAAGACTCTGCCTAATCAATTAATAATAACATGGCTTTTATTAGCAGGAGTGGGAAACTGCTGCCTCTTGCACATGTAGGGCAGTGCTTATGGCAGACAATTTGAGAACCAACTAAGTACTCTACACCTTATCACTACCTTGTGCATAACTATAAAAGTCCCTCTAGAAGCATTAGCATCAGTTGTAGCCATACCTCTCCATTTGAAGCTGCAGATTGCCCTAATTCCCAGCTAATTACATAGTTCAGACTTGCCTAGTGTTCCAGCTGAGAAAATGGTTGGCACGAAATGCCAGTGTTGAGGAGCCCTTTCCACATTGCTGGGCCATTCACCACTTTCCCACTCCAGCTACATCACCTTAAAGCCTCTCAGTCCCAGCTCTATCCACAGCTAAATCTCTGTAGCTGCAGACTGTACAAAGTTCAACCATCTGAGTTCACTTTAAAAAAAAGTATGCGTGTGCTAGGGGGAAATGATGTTTCCCTGTGCTAGAGAGCCATAGCTGCTTTCTAAGTAAGCTTATTTTAGCCAAAAGGCAGGAAATCACAGCATGCCCAAACAATTTAGGTACCAGCCCTGACTCAACACCCCGATTGAATCTCCCACACTTTTAAACTTGCTTGGCCTCAGCACCATCCACATGCTTTCTTGCCATTACTCACTAGCCAACACTCACCCTGTGGAGAGTTCCCTCATGCAGCAGCTCCTTTGGAGGCCTTCTGACAGCCAAGGAAGAGACTGAGTCTTCGTGGAGTCATTCCCACCATCCAGGCTTTCCTCATACAAGGATTGACATATACAAAACAACCATTCCCATACAAGTCCTTCTCTCCATTTCCGCTGTCCTTCCTAAAATACGCATCACACTTTTGACCTTCCTGGAGGATGCAACTTTCTGTATCATAGAATCATAGAGTATCCTGAGTTGGAAGGGACCCACAAGGATCATCAAAGTCCAACTGCTGGCCCTGCACAGGACAGCCCCAAGAATCCCACCCTGTGCCTGAGCACATTGTCTATCATCTCCACCAACCTTTTGTGGAGGTGCCTCTTTTCCCAGCAGAGAAGCTCCTTTTGAAAGCATTTTCTAGCATTGCCTGTTCTTGGGTTTTGACCAATTTCACAGGCTTGCAGATGGGCTTCACTATAATCCAAGTTCATTACAGTCTCTAAGAGTTACCAGGTAGCCTCGACTCATTGGCTCTAATGTCCCATTAAAGACAGTCTCTACTGGTAGGTTATTTAATTGCTGATCTTCTGTCAGTCAGGGAGAACCCTCCAGGACCTCATAGTTTTTTACTATGCAATCTGTGGAGAAAGATACGTAGGACAACCATTTGTGGTTAAAAACAAACAAAAAAACCCTTGAGTGCCTGTGCTCAAATTCCTAAAGGTGTCCCAAGTGAAACTAGAAGGAAGGCAAGCTGCTTTAGGTGCTGTGCAAGCAGAGCTCATACATAACTGAAGTGTGCTGCAAAGCATCAGCTGCTCCAAGATAACTAACTGTGAGCTTGAAGCTCTCCGCTCTGGAGCGAAGAAATGCAGTGAGCCTGAATCTTTTCTACTGGTGTTTAATGCTTTTTATTTCCTATTTGCAGTGGCTTGAGACCCAGTTACCACAGTTGCCCTGATGCTCATTAAATTACTGTAGCTGAGTCATATATCTAAATTTGCTGATAGACAGCCATATGGTTTGAAATCAAGTTTTTAAGTGGTTGTAGGAACCAAGCGGAGTTTTCAAGGATTTTCGGTTTAATTGTTGAAGCAAACAGCAGTCTCAGATACTTGGGTGGTTGGGGTTTTTTGCAAATTCCACCAGCCTACTAAATACCTCTGCAAGTCTGAGCAGCTCAGTCAGTTTAGAATATGGGATGGGGCCCTTGATCACTTAGGATTTTTCTTGTGAAGATCTCAAGATGCAGATCTGAGTTCTTCTCATTTGAGGTGTATTTATATTCAAGCTTAGCCTGAATCCATCCTAAAAAATGAAGTGAACAACAAAAAACCAAATCTGCATTTGAATCCTAGCTCTTCTTAGCATCTGAAGCTCTCTTGTTTCCACCTAGACATACCAGGCTGATTTTTTTGTGTGTTCCCTTGGTTTTGTGCAGAAGGGGGGGCCCAGGGTGTGTATCTGAATGTGAGAGAGAGAGATTAAAAATAACATTGACTATTGCAAATAATGAGGTGAAAGTAAAGATGAGTGTAAAACACATCTCTGCAGAACTGTAAATATGAGCTGTAAGGTGCTGTAATTGGAGGTTGTCTTCCCTGGGTTGAACATTCAAGAATATGACAAAACCTGACACTGACTGGCCTCTGCAGGAACACCATCCCTCTAGCTGACCTCAAGGATTCTTGCACTAAAAAGCCATTTTCTATACATTTCTTGCATTGAAAGAATTCTGGAATGAATTGCACATGTGTCAAAGAACCATTTAAGTGGGGCCTTACTACCCTTTTTTCTGAGAACCTCCCACAATATTAAAAGGCACAAACCAGAAGAGCAATATAATCTCCCTTGTCTTGAATCATAAATGAAGGCTAGAAAAGAAGCTTTTTCACAATATGTATGTGTGTGTATGTGCGTGCACTGTAAGAATTGTGTTTTGTGCATTTGTGAGAGGGGGGATGACAGAAATTAAAGTGGTAGCCTTCAACTTCAGTTTTAAGACCTCTCACTTAGTCCAGGGAAACTTGTGCCCAGGTTTCATTTTTTAATTTAAAACCTAGAAAAATTTCAAATGGGGATGGTCGTTTTTCTGTGGAAAATGTTTTTCTGTGAAAAATGTTAATGAAAAGAAGGATTTTCCAACCAAAAAGTCTGTCTCTTTCCTTTCCCATTCCTCCACACAGCTTGTAGATGTCATGGATGAGGTGGCCAGCAGGGTAGGTTTCAGGTAGAACGGGAACCTGCAGTTTTTGCCAGATGTCATGTCTTCAAAACAAAGAAGAACTGCTTTACTGTAGAACTGAAGGCAGAGACTAAAGCAAGGGCACTGGCAAACTAAGCTCTGGTTTTAGAGACAGTACTGGTGTCAGAGATACTCTTTGCAGTTTGAAAGTGGGAAAATAACTGTTAAGATCTCTATCCATTTCAGGTGTGCTCACTAAATGTGTTATTCATATCCTTTGTCAAAAAGTATTTTATATTCTCATGTCATCATCCCCATTGTAGCACGTGCCAGCCCCAGACAGACAGACAGGAATAGAAAGACAGGCTGACAAGAATCCATTTTAGCACTTAGAAGCTGGATGTCTTTGGTTGCCAGCCCTTGAACAACTCTAACAAGCCATTTCTCAGAGGCTGGTATTGCTTTTAACGTAAAATGCAACCCCACAGCCACCTTAGAAATCTGGATAGCTGAGCTGTGAAAACCCTGTTGTTTCTGACAGCAGCAGTACCCCCAGCTCTGTACAATTCACTTCCCATATTCCATATTCCCAGTTATTCTGTGCTGCACACACACACTGCAAACAGGAAGTAAGAGCAGCTCAGCTCTTGGCTTGCTCAGTCTCAAGAGACTGCCATGAAACTCAAAAACACTAAACTAAAACTTAAGTGTCTGTTAGACCTTTAATTAGCGACCTAAGGAGTGTTTGCCAAGAGGAAATTTGAATTCAATTATCCAAATAGAAAGTATTTAACCTCTCAATAGCACTCAAGTAATTATAATACTTAGGTGTTGTTTCTTTTCAGGAACCTTAAAAAGTAAAACAAAAAATCGAATTGAAAATGGGAGAAGGTGTCAGTTTTATATCGCATGGAGTTTACAAAGGAAAGCTGTAATATCACCCATGTTTAAGACTCACATGTTAGCACAGAACGGGGCAGCCTCAAGCAGGGAGAGCAGGTTGCAGGATTCTTGATTTCTCCACTGAAACAGCCAGCAACAGCATCAGGGCCAACAGTATGAGCTTTATGTGCTTCAGTACAACCATAAACACACAACTAAGACCAGCAGGTCACCTCACAGAGCTTTTGATGCGACGGAGGTGCTCTGTCAGTGTCGGGAGAACTGAGCTGCATCAGAAGAGGCTGTGTATTCCAGTCCATTTTGCAAACATTATTCAATACCAGCCAAGCCATTTTAATTTCAGGTTGCAGCAGCTTTTCAGCCCTGATCCCAACTGTCCTTTCACTACACATCCACCCAAAAGTTTCCAGAATTAATTCCAAGGAAAAAAAAGGAAAAGTTAATATTTTCTTGCTTCTCTCTTCACAGACTGTAGGTTGCTTTGGGATTATGTTTATCAGCTGCTTTCTGACAGCCGGTACGAAAATTTCATCCGATGGGAAGATAAGGAATCCAAAATATTTCGGATAGTGGATCCCAACGGGCTGGCCCGTCTGTGGGGAAACCACAAGGTAAGGAAGCAATGCAATTTTCCTCCTGCAGCACTTTGCCTCTTGTAGCATCACAAGATTCAGTTATAAACGAGGGGGAAAGAAGAAAGGATGGCATATAAATTACTGCTGGAAAGCTGTAATCTTCTATTCTATATACATTAGAAATACAGTGCATCCATCCTGAAGCACTAAAACCTATTCTTCCTATACAGAACTTGGTTGCTTGGTTTAAAGGCCTTTAGTTATAAATGCATGTAATTATAAAATCACAAGGAGTGCAAGAATTAACAGCCCTTCTCTCTTAAGGCATCTTATTTCTTCTTGAAACTTGATGCTGAGGATATTCTGATGAGATGAGGTTTACAAGGAGCTCTGCACTGCAGCTTGGCAGGACCTTTCTGTGTTCCTGTCTGCAGCAGCTCCCAGATCCCACACACTGCCCTGGGACAGACACCAAATGCTGCAGGATTATGTATTTCCTTCCAAGAGGGCAGTTCCTGCTTTGTTCTCTGGAAAGCCGTTACTGAGTTTTACAGCTTTATGTATCAATATTTCTATATATGTATATAAGTATATTCATATGAATGTATGACCAGTCAGCATGGATTTACAAATGGGAAATCATGCTTGACCATTGTGATATCTATTTACAACAAAATGACTGGCTCAGTGGATTCAGGGACAATAGTGGATATAGCTTATCTTGATTTTAGAAAGGCTTTTGAGACTGTCTCATAACAGCCTCAAAGACAGACTAATTAAGTATGACCCAGACAAGAACACAGTGAGGTAGATTGAAAACTGGCTGATCTGCTGGGCTGACGGACGGTGATCAATGGCACAAAATCCAGTCACTAGTCATTTTACTCCAGGGATTGATTCTGGGGGCAGTACTGTATGTCCATTCATGACCTGGATGATGGGGCAGATTCTCAGACAACACAAAACTGGGAGGAGTAGCTGACACACCAGAGGGTTGTGCTGTCATCCGTGCGGTTCTGAACACAGTGGAGATATGGGCTAATGGGAATTTTATGAAACTTATAACTTACCCAACCTGCATGTTAATAATTGGGCCATGCCATCATGTCTCATGCTGGGTGTCTAAAACTAAAGCTCCTTCAGACCACTGGCCACTTGGGCAACACAGTGGCCTGTCAGCATATAAGAAATGGAAGAAGCACACACAGTATTTCAGGGGGCCTCCCAATGAGAAGAGTCCAGATTTTGCAAGGAAAACTTTGTCCATTAGTGTTTAATTGCCACAGGAGCACTTGATGTGGTCTCCCTTAGGAGAGTTATTGTGGTCAGGGCAAGCAGAGGAGGTCTGCTCTTACTGGGTGTTTTAGGCAGGTGAATTAGTCTCCTTTGATGAAGCCAAAGTCCTGACATGGAGGCTCCCAGAACAAAAACGTGCTTCTGCTGGTTGGGCGTTTTCTGCCGATGGCGAGGCGGCTGCTTTATACTCGTGCACACACAGCTCTGCCAGCAGAGTTGTCTCTCTGCTGGGAGTCTCTTTGCCAGGCAGCAACCACTCGTACCAGAAAAGTGCTCTTTGTGTAGGCATAGCCTAAGGGGCTGATCCTGCTGTTCCAAGTCAGTACTTCAGGGGCTGCCCACGTACAGCTCTGCCAGTGCCCATCACTTCTGCCTTGTGACACTCAGCTTCAGCAAGGCCATCTTCTTTGGGGGCTTAGGAAGGTTTTAAGGAATCATCTCATACTTCAGTGTACCTCGGTGCTCCAGCCATGGCCTTTGGGGCCAACAGCTCCCAGAATGAAGGGGTGGATCTGTCACAGAAGCAGATGTACAGTGCAACTGGCTTCTTGATTTACACCTGTGTAAGAAGAGGAGAAACAGGGTGTCAGTGCCTCCAGTGCTCTGTGAGCATTAACTAGTTAATGCAGAGGAATCTCGGAGGAACTGTGCTCTAACCAGGGATTGCTGACAGATTCAGCCTATTAGCCACTACTCCTAGGCTTTTACAGAAGGTGTTTGCATTAAGAACAGGCCTGTCACATCCCACTTGCCATGAGCATGTCCCTCCACCTAATGTCTCCTCTTGTAGTTATTTAAGTCTTTTGTTATCTGTGTTCCAAGGAACTGTAGAAAAACTTCACTTGGAATTTTTTGTTAGACCCCTTGCTTAAACTGCCCTTTAATTCTGGAAAGAGACCCACAAAAATTTGGTGATGAGGGCTGTGGGGGCAGAACTGGCCTGCAAACAGCAAAAAATGGTACATGTAATTTCTTGAACTGTCTTGGTTACTTTACGTAGCTGTGATAGTTCTTCAACTCATTTTGGGGCTTAGGAAGGTTTTAATGAATCATCTCACCACTTTTTTCCTTTTTTCTTTTGAAAAAAACAGAACAGAACAAATATGACTTATGAGAAAATGTCCAGAGCCCTACGCCACTACTACAAACTAAATATTATCCGGAAGGAGCCAGGACAAAGGCTTTTGTTCAGGTAATTTTCTTTCTTTGCCATTCCTTTCTAGAAACAATTAGTTTTTGAGGATAGAGGACGGAACTGTGTGGGATACCTCGTTGCCACACTTATAACTGTCTGGGTTTTGGAGACAGAATTTTAGGAGGAAATGCTCCGGAATGAGCGCCTCCTCCCAAGGGAAAGGGCCTCCCCCTTTCCTCCGCCAATGAAACAAATTTCTAACTACAGGTGAAAAGTGGAAACAAAACCCGAACTGTTTATTAACACGAAATAAAACAGGGCAAAACAGGGAAAAAATCAAAATGCACCAAATGCCTGGAGAAGAACAAAAAAAAAAACCAAACAAAAAACCACATGGGCTGGCAACAAGTCCCCCCAGTCTCCAGGAAGGGGACGGGGAAAGGGAATCCACGTGGCGGCCTGGAGCAGGGCAGATGGAAGAGAAACCTGCTGATCTCCGGCGCTGGTCCTGCTCCTCCTCACAACAGGCGAAGCTGGCGGCTCTCTGTGTCCCCTCACTCAACAGCTTGGCCCTCCCCGGGGTTCGGACCAGCCAGGCCACCCCGCGGGCTCCCCGGACCGGAGAGAAGGGAAGGAAAGGCAAGGAGGCCAGGGGGAGGGAAGGAAAACTAAACCCAACAAAACCTTTTTCCCAGCTAGTGGGAACAACAGCGAAGGAAACAAACCACCACGAAGCAGGGCAGTGCCCCCGGCGCGCACCCTCCCGAGCCAAGGCTGTGGGAGCCCGAGCCATTGGGCTCTGCCGTTGGACCGACCCGCACCCGCCCAGCTTAAAGATACCGTGTCCTTGGGCATTGAGCAGATGGTTAAGGAATACAGAAGCCTCATATCATCATCCCAGGACATGACACAGGTGACGATGGCCATACATTTGTAAAAGCTGTCTAGAGCAGTGCTTCCCAGGTTTCAAGACAGGCACACCAATTTACAAAAACACAGGCCTGTCTCAGTGGTCAGTGGAGACAATAGAAGTCTTTTCACTGCTTTGTGCAGGCTGTGCCATTTATGTAAGGTCTTGTTTAAGACCTTAGATAAATGATTCAGCCAAACTGCTGGAAAACCCACTCCAAATGGACTTGGCAATCACAGCTGCCAGTGAAAGCTTCGCAGGGATCAGGCATTTCCTCAAGGGCATCGCAGAAGAGAAGCACTTGATGACCACATCTTTGGTGCTGCCTTCAAGGAAGAGAGGGAGCTGCAAGAGCTGTTCATAGAAGCCAACACATCGGATTGGATGATACAACCAAGAATTTAGGAAATAGGGCCTGAAACAGCATTAAAGCAGGGAGCTACTTGTACAAACTTGAGTGCAGATGGCACAGAGTGAGAGCACTCCAGTTCTCTTCAGACAACACCAGCAGATCCTAGTGCATGTCTGACCCTCAGAGCACTGAACTCAGACCAAAGACTGCTTTGCTGTCAGTGGCCTGGATCTAGTAGTGTGTTTGGAAATTATATCAATAGGAAGGCAATCTTGGAATTTGTTTTCTTAAATAGCTAACAGAACTGCATTAGCACTCAAACTATGTTCAGCTGAAAAGGGTTCTGTGGAATGACTTGTTTATGTCAGCTCTTAGAAGGAAACAGATACGGGAAGGAGAGTGAAGGAAAGAAGCAGTCATGGGCAAAATCAAGTGCTCAATAGTAACTTTTTTTCCTGGTGGAAAGTTAAAACAAGGTTGCTCCATCAGTACCAGGGGTACCTGTATCTCTGTGGCCTTGTGTGAAGATTGCATTGCTCTGGGGGAATTCCTGATGCTGAACAGTGAATGTGCTTCTCTTGAAGCCTTCCCTTCAGTGGGGACATGCACAAAACAGGAGTCCCTCTCTTCTCAACCAGGCTGCCTATTTTCTCAAAACCATTGTAAATTAATGCCCTTGGAGACCACAGTTCCTCTGTAAGACTTGGCCAAATTGACCAACAGATTCAAAGGTCACCAGAGAGCATAAAACATGAGCTATATAAACTTCATTTCCTTTGGAAACTGGGAAAAAATCCCTAGCAAAACATTTCTTTACACAATTCCCAATAAAAACTTTTTGATGTTGTTTTCTTAGACCTATTTATATCTGAAGAGAAAAAGAACAGCTGCAAAAAATCAAGTCATTAATAAGCCCTCCTTGGCTATTCCTCGGAAGCACAGAAATAATAGGAAATGTGACTTTAATGTGCAGGCAGTTGTCATCTGCAGATATCTGTGTGAAGCTTTAAGTAAGATGGAGTCAGAAAAGGATTTCTGACAGGTTGGCTGGCTGTCTTCAGCAACAAAATAGGTCACAGATAGTGCTTCTTAATTTTTGTGCAGTTCTGGGTTGGGTTGGGTTTTGTTTGGATTTTTTTTTAATGTAATCAAATGCTCTTAGGAATACCCACACCGTATTGATGTGATGTAAAGCACAGACCAGGAGTACCCAAAGTCCTGTGGTGCACATCACATCAGCCCATGCCCCACATGGAGAGGAGGGCAGTGGGACCACTCTGTGTTTTGATTTCATCCTCGTACAAGATGAACAAGACAGTCACAGGGTTTAAATCAGGGCACAGTCTGGCCGTGGGCTTTGGTGCATTTTCAGTGTGTAGCCAGGCACTGATTCACCACTCCTGCATACGAGATTTTCACTTGTAACACCGTTTGTAGCAGCAGCGTTTTTCCAGCAGTGACGCAGCAGTGAGTCATAGCCCTTTTTTTTTTTTTTCCCCTAAATGCATATATACACATGATTTCCAAAATTAGAAGGGATGGCAAAAGGTTAGTTCCAGGCTATGCTGTGTGTTTGCTGGGAGGCTCCAGCAATGAGCATTCTGGGTCGGTGATAGTAACAAGGCTCCTGTTGGTTGTTTTTGTTTTCACTGGGGCAAGGATACTGAGCATATCATCAACCTGAAATAAAATCAGCTCTTATGATTAAAACATGTCATACTGCTGCATGTTAACTAGTACGTTGTTACTGAAAGACTGTGAAATTTTGTACCACTTCCAGCATAATCATCTTTCATCCTAATTTCTCCAGAAGTGCTTGGGAGTTGGGAAACTGATTTGTGTTGAAACCACGATTTCATCCTTCCTGTGCCACTCTCTCTTCCTACACCATTAAATTGAAAACGAAAAAGCAGAGCCTTCTGCGCTACCTCTGTGCAGTAGTACACAAAAGTATCCTGGCAAAAACCAAGACTGCAGACTTAAACTGCAGGCTGGTGGATGTCCTTTCTCATTTCCTGCTGCTGCCGTGCCTCCCCAGAGGCAGTTTCTGTCTCCAGCACCCTGCAGACTTAACTGCCTTGAGACACTGGTGCTGGGAGCCATGGCATTCATTACAGAGGATGCTGCCTCACTGCAGTCACGCTTGCTACAATCACACAGGAAGAGATTGTCTTTGCTTACAGTTCCCTAGCCCAAAACATTTTTCCTTCAGGGCTTTTTCCATTTCCTGGAACTTTTTCTGATTTGGATCTTGGCTTTTTCCCCCTCTGTTCCTTTGGTGTTTCATGTTCTTCTCACTCACCTACACAGAGGCCTGCACAAACCAGTAGCCATGTGCCTCCCCACACCTTGCAAGGGCTTGTGCTTTGAAATATGCTGATCATAAGCACCTTTCACGTCCCTGTCACCAGACATCACACATCTGTGTACCTGGGCCAAGCTGTCATCTGACATGACAACAGCAAACAATAAGAGGGAGAAGAAATAAATATCATTCTGGAAAAGACCATGGGGTTTGGTTCAGCCAGGGTAAATGCCAGTGATTTTTTTGTTTCCTTTCAAGGTATGGTGGAGGGAAGACACCTGGGGAGAAGCTGGGAAATACTAAGGCTTTGGGAGGATACAGCAAAGATTATCTTCGGAGCTGTAGAGCTCAGGAGTCTCAACAACCTGGTGAAGATAAAAGCTGAGACCTCTGAGAAATGTGCTCGTTTCTCTGTTTTGCAGGTTCATGAAGACCCCCGATGAGATCATGAGTGGCCGGACAGACCGCCTCGAGCACCTTGAATCCCAGGAACTGGATGAACAAATATACCAAGAAGATGAGTGTTGAAGGAAACAGGTGCACCACCTCTGTGGGTCCAGGGGAGAAACATCTGCCCGATGGTCAGCACGGTTTGGGAGGGGAAGCAACAACACAGAAGCAGTACTTGAGGTCGCCACTTAGCTTGAAGACCACGCAGGACCTGAAGCACCTTAACAAAACAAACTAACAGGCAGAAGTGGTGCTGGCAGGAGAGCAAAGGGGAGAAAGCCTGGACTTATGCACTACTTCACTGTTCCTACAAAGTCTCCCTTGAGTTTTTTCTTTCTTTTTGGTTTGTTTCAGTTTTGGGGGTTTTTTTGTCTTTTTTTTTTCCCTAATAAACATGCAGTTTGACTTTCCTTATCTCACATAGGACAAGACATCAGATTATGCTTCTTCTTTTTTGGTTCTTTTTTTTTGGAAGGCTTTCCTATGGAAATAGAGTGCTCTTATTTTCTGTGCAAGTCTCATGACACAACACTGCATAAACAATAGCAACACAGAAGGGATTTGCTCAAGGCTTCCAGTTTGCTTGGATCAATTTATATGTGCTGCCACTGGGAAATGCGTTGAAGCTACCAAAAGAATTTCTCACACATACCTGTCAAATGAAGAGGAGACACCCTTCACATGTAGGCTGGGCTGTCATCCCAGCGTAGCTTGGGCTCACAATGAGTACTCCGAGTGGCTGTTAACTGCTGGAATATGGACCAAAACCAATCACCTAAGTGCTCCGGGGAGGAGAAAAATAAATGTGACAAACCTCTGCAAGAGACTATCAGTTAACGTTTTCCCTCCTTCTAGCAAAGAAGTGATAGAATGGAGCAGGGGGAAGGGAGGGTGGGGACAAATACATATATATGTGTATATATATAAAAGTTCCATATATATATATAAAAATATATATGTAACCCCCCCAGTATATTCACAATGCAGAATTTCAGTTCAAAGTTTTCTATAAAAAGGGAAGACTGAAGCATCTGTAATTACAGAAGGAAGGGGTGTTTCTCATACCTGCTAGCAATTCTGGGGTGAGAGGTGAAGGACTGTTCCTTACATCATAGGGAGAAAGCAAAGGGACTCATCACATGGTTTGTATTACTCAGAAACCTCTCCAGGATCATTTTGTGCTGCTGGAGAGGTAGATGATTCACCACTCTAAAAGCTGATGTTAGCGAACTAGAGACCAAATAGCTATACTTATATCTTGTAATTGATTTTGGCTTTGTTTTGGGATTTGTTTTTTTTTTATGCCTCCCACTGCCCTCCCCCATCCTACAGCTCAGCCATCAAGGAAGCTTGTCCCAGCTTGACTGTTTTTAACATGATTTAAAAGACAAGAGAAAAACAAACCCTACAGCCGTGTTGCTTTCTTGGTTTGGGGTTTTGTTCTGGTTGCAAGGTGCCTCCGTTTGGTTTGCTGCACTGAGGGTGCTTCGCATGAGGCAAAGAGCTATGCCTAGTTTGGTCACAGAATGCTCAGCAGTCTTTGATGCCCAAACAAGAGAACTTGCTGGCCTGTTCCATTTCATAGCTTGGACCACCAGGACAGGAATGCCTGTGGTGTCCAGGTGTCCAGTGATCCATCAGCAGTGGCCCTTTGAAGGGAAGGAAGATCTAGCAGCAGAAATGGTGCTTGCAGAAGGAGAAGGTGTATAGGGAAACTGCAGGAGTCACATGGTGCCTGAAATAAAGCACGTCCACACCAGTGCATTAAAAGCAGAAAGCCTCTTTAATGGAAACATAAAAGAAACTAGATCTGGAAAAAAATCAAAACGCTAATCTAATCCATTTCAACCAAAAACCAAGGTACATTCCCGTGATAGAGCTTTTATCAGCTATTAAACCAACACAACATTTGATCTTTCCACATATTTAACAAGAGGGTTAATCTATCCAGGAAAAAATGGCACTCAGCAATGAACAGTGTCCCCTGTGTTTAAACAGAGATAGGCCAATCTCACCAAAGACCTAATATTGAGTCACAGGTCGTAGAAGGAGCAGCTTTGTTAAGGCTGTAGATAAGCATCGTACAACAAGGAGAGATTTTTCTGAGCCAGTATCTGATGAGGAATGACAGGGTGTACATTTCTCCCTGAGCTTTTCCCAGCCACGTTTTTTCTATAAAATCATAGTAAGTTATAAGTCCCAGCACACCACGTACTTGATCTTTTCTGCCTCAAAATAATAGACAGGGGAGTGTTTTTCAGCAATGTGTCACCTGTCTCTGTCGTGACTCTTAAGTCTTTGGCGCTTGTGACGCCTGAGATTGGGAGACACTGCGGGACTTCAGTAGTCACAGATCTGAAACCTAAGGTCCCTTGAGACCAAGGCCCCAAGGAGTTACTCTGTCAGCTGGATCAAGGGCACCCAAGTTGCAGCCAGGTCTCAGGAGCTGGAGTGAAGTGGTGAATTTGACAAGATGGAGTGTGATCAGAAGTACCAATGTAAAGAAAGGCTCTAGCTGTATCCTTGGGTGTCCAGTGGTAGAAAGAAACTAAATTTTTGCAGAGAATGATTCATCCTCTTTACTGCTGTGGTCTTATTAGCGTTCACTTGTTAGTGACTGCTGAGGTGTTTTTTATGGCTGTTTCTTGATGTTAAAAAGTCCCGAGCCCGAGCCAAGAAACTGGACACTCCTGCGATTCGTGTTCAGGTTGTTTATTGTTTCTTATCTCTTAGAGTCTGGAGCAAGGTCGGCAGGACCTGCTCCTCCAAAATTCACAGCAGGAATGGCGCCTGAGAAGGCCGTCTTCACCTTTTTATCTCTTTCAGGAAAACCAACCAAGTTCTACAACGTGTAATTATTTATAAATCTTTTCCAATTAACTTTTACTTTTTCTTAACATGACAGTGCTACCTTCACCAATACTGTTAGTTAACGTCATAGGAGAAAATGGAGGGGAGAGAAGAAAGAGGAAGGGGAAGGGGCACCGCCCTTTGCCCTCCATCTTAACCTTCTTCTCTCATACCTCCATAAATATAAAACTACAATCACCCAGTGACAAGACAAGCTAATTACACACTTTCTTTCTATTTTGTATTTCATCTCTCAATGTGGGCAGCGTTCTCCGATGACACGGCTCAAGCATAGAGTTCTGTGCTTTCGTCTCGAGTTCCAAACTGTCTGGCATGGCTCCAGACCCCGCTGTACAGTCTGAGGAGTACTCTGGGCTGCCACATGGTCTAGACAACTGCATAACTGCATTATTTTCTTTCAGCTGCTGTTGCAAGATGGTGAGGGACAAAAAAAAAACCCAATAGGGACTTACTGTATAAAGTGCTCTGATGAGTCACAGCTTTTTGTCATGGCCAAGGTGCACACTGCAAAATACAGAGAACCAGAGACAATCCACCCATTTCCTCACCATTGTCTACCAAAGTCCATCCTCAGCACTGGGTAAGACAGGAAAATCACATGCGTTATCTTATAAGGTAGTTTTATAGCGGAAATGTTCACCTTTGCTAAAAATGCAATCACTTCCACTTGCAGAATCTAAGTCAAAGGGGAAAAAAAATGTTTGTAGCTGTTGGAAACTCTTCCCAGTTCACACATAAAGGACATCTTCAGACAACTTCATCACAACCACAGAGAAGAAGTTCTCTCAAGAATGCTAGCTGGAATGCAAATAGCCTTTGGCCTTGGAACAGGCCAGTCCCACAGAGGCCCTTCCTGTCTCCTGCCAGGTCTCCTGGTGCCAAAGGGAATGGTGTGGGTGCCTCTGGAGCTGCCAGAACTGCAGGGGCTTGGGACCTGTTGTGGGAGCTGCAGGATTTGAACTGCTCTTGGGGTCTTGAAGTGAGTTTATCAGGTATGACTACAAATAAAAAAGTAGTGGCAGGCTAGAGCAGCTGCAGTAGGGAGATTCCCATCAAGCTCACATCCACGTGGCAGATCCATGGGAGTGCACAGACAGCACTGACATCCTGAGCTATAGGAATGCATTGCTGCCTGCCAGGGCTAGCAAAGGTAACACTGTCTTTCCACCAACACTGACACCTGCCTTCCCCCCCAGTTTCTCATTTCCCAGTGTAGGATTTGCCAGCAGCAAAACAGCCAAACTTTCTGCCTTTGCCACCAAAGCAAGTGGGGAAAGGGAGAACGCATTTCATCCTTGGAGACACATAAAAGTCACCTGGACACAGTCCTGGGCAACTGGGCTTGGCTGGCCCTGCCTGACCAGAGGGGGTTTGACCAGATGACCTCCAGAGATCCTTGCCGACCTCAGCACCCAGCAAAGGTTCTGAGTGGTTAAGTGGTTAAGCAAAGGTTAAGTGGGACCTTCACTGTCATCAGCTTGCTACAAGCCTCAACAAGCCAGGTCAGCCAGGCCAGTCGGGTAGGACATGCTGCAGTTCCACAGCAGAATATGTTCTTGATTAAAGTTTGAAACCTGTTGACTGCCTTTCCATCCAGAGAACACTACTGGGGCCCTTTCTGTGAACACTAAGTTGCTGCCATCCTCCCCAGATTTCACATATGCATTCTCCAGATTTCTTTTGTCAGACTGCAACTGTATGCGAATCCAGAGTTTGAGTTCTTTTTTTTTTAAATAAAATTCTAGTGTTTTTATTGATGATGGCTTTTGTTTTTTTAAGGTGTGGGGCTAAGGGACTGAATCAAATGAATGTAACAAAACAAAACCAAGCCTATTCTCAGGGCCAGTGACTTGCAAATAATTTTTAAAATGCTTGTAATTACATCATCTCAATAAAAAAAAATTTAATATAAAATCAGGAATGCCAAATTTGTTGGTGCAGTCATTGCTACAAGGTTATTTCTTTTTAAGAGCCACGGTACCCAAGAGTCTATAGCACATAGCAGCCGTTTTCAATCAGGAAATGAAACCTGCAGGCTCCCCCTGCCCAAACATGTATGAGCAGTGTCTTGATCTTCCCTGGGAAGTGTTGTTCGGAAAAGTTAAGGCTGTCCCTCAAACTACTTACTTTGCTGCCTGTCCTGAGAGATGAGCCAATGTCTTGGGGTGACAGCCAAGTACTCCTCTAATGACTGGATGCGTGTACCTTGTTCTCCTTCCTTTTCTTGGAGAGGACATAGAAGAAAAAGAAAAACCAAAAATGAGTTGTTGTGATGATTGATGCATCTTTTATAGCCTGCTAAACACACCAGGTCAAAGAGTGTGAGAGCAAGAGGTTTTGAAGAGTGTTCATCTTTGCAAACCAATCTAGAAATGCAGCCCCTCTCTTCCAGTATAGCAGGACTGTATTTTCAAGTGGTCATCCCTAACCAGGAGGTGAGGGGAGAACAAGATGAGGTGGCACAAACTGCTCCCCGCTGTCCCTGGTCTCCTGCACGGTGGGGTTCCTGGCGCTTTTGACAGCGTGAGACCTCTGGAGGGTTTCTGAACATCCCTGCTCCAGAGGTGCCACCAAAAGCCACACCAAACAAACACATCCCTGCTCCAGCGAGGTGCTACCAAACGCCACAGCAAATAAACAAACCCATCCCCGCTCCAGAGAGGTGCCACCAACACCACAGCAAACAAACAAACACATCCTGTCAGCAGCACACAGCCACAGCTCGTGCTCTCTGGTGGGAGCAACTCAAAGAATCACCAAATGGTTTGGGTTGAAAGGGACCTTAAAGCGCATCTCATTTCACTCCTGCCACAGACAGGAACATCTTCCACTATCCCAGGTTGCTCCAACCTCTGGTGACACCTGGCCTTAGACACTTCCAGGGATGGGGCAGCCACGGCTACTCCAGGCAACCTGTGCCAGGGTCTCACCACCCTCACAGGGAAAAATTTCTTCCTAGTGTCTAATAAAAATGCACACTCCTTCCACTTAAAGTCATTCCATCTTGTCCTATCACNATCCTGTCAGCAGCACACAGCCACAGCTCGTGCTCTCTGGTGGGAGCAACTCAAAGAATCACCAAATGGTTTGGGTTGAAAGGGACCTTAAAGCGCATCTCATTTCACTCCTGCCACAGACAGGAACATCTTCCACTATCCCAGGTTGCTCCAACCTCTGGTGACACCTGGCCTTAGACACTTCCAGGGATGGGGCAGCCACGGCTACTCCAGGCAACCTGTGCCAGGGTCTCACCACCCTCACAGGGAAAAATTTCTTCCTAGTGTCTAATAAAAATGCACACTCCTTCCACTTAAAGTCATTCCATCTTGTCCTATCACCTGCATGTCCTTGTAAAAAGTCCCTCTTCAACTTTCATGGAGGCTTCCTTCAGATACATCAAGCCTTTNAAGGGACCTTAAAGCGCATCTCATTTCACTCCTGCCACAGACAGGAACATCTTCCACTATCCCAGGTTGCTCCAACCTCTGGTGACACCTGGCCTTAGACACTTCCAGGGATGGGGCAGCCACGGCTACTCCAGGCAACCTGTGCCAGGGTCTCACCACCCTCACAGGGAAAAATTTCTTCCTAGTGTCTAATAAAAATGCACACTCCTTCCACTTAAAGTCATTCCATCTTGTCCTATCACCTGCATGTCCTTGTAAAAAGTCCCTCTTCAACTTTCATGGAGGCTTCCTTCAGATACATCAAGCCTTTTTAAGGTCTCCCTGGAGCCTCCTCCAGGCTGAACAACCCCAACTCTCTCATCCTGTCCTCTTAGGATAGATGCTCCAGCCCTCTGATCACCTTTGTGGCTGTCCTCTGGGCTCGTTCAACAGATCCATGTCTTCATGGCAGGTTAAAGTATTTGGATCCCAACTACAGCTCAGGATGACCCATGACAATCTGGCTGATGTGTGAGCTACGACCACTAAACTGCTCCTTGCTCAGTATTTATTTTTTGTTTCCTTTCACTGGTGTTTTTAAAACACAGAGGCGAAGAGTAAGCAGTGAACAAACCCCTTTCTGAGCCAAGACATTAAGCAAGAAGGAAACAAAGGTGTGTTCCTCCATAATTCGGTCCCTTAAGGCCATTTTCCTTTAATTTCAGAAGAGGAAATAGATGTATCCTGCACCTTGGCACAGCTTTCTCTGCACTCTGAACAATAGCAAATGCTGCAGGTTGAAGGCACGGTGGAGGAAGTTCTCAGTGGTTTTGGCTATTGCTCCAGTGAGGATTAGTCTCAGCTCAAGAACTAGTCTTGAGTCCAGAGAACATCCTTTGGAGGCTCTGGGACAGAAGAGGCACAGCAGTGCACATCCACCTTCCTTCCCAGTTTCAAAACTGACTGAGCTGCAAAGGAAAGCTCCCAGGCCAACACCAACACAGGGAGCACGAACAATGCAGCAGTGTGCAGACTACAGCTGCCACAAGCATGGTGGTGCACGGTTTCTCCATCCTGCTCCCCAGCACTAACCAGGAAAGACTTTGCAAGGGTGTCAAAGAAGACCTCAGTGACTGTCCACACACCCTGAGGACTTAGAGAGGCTGCTGACAGCGGCATTTTTTAATTACATAAGAAGAAAGGTTTTCATTTCTCCCAGATGAGATGCCAGCTCTGAGGCACAAGCAAACAAGAACATGCTGACCTCAGCTGGAAACCCAAGCAGCTTCCAAGCAATGCAGAAAGAGCCACGTAGGAAAGATGTGAGGAGAGAAAGGATGCACTGCCACAGCATGAAGCCCAAAACCAAACGTGCTGAAAGAAGAGGTTGGTGTGTCAGTGTAAGTATTCCAGCAGCGCAGGAACAGGTGGATTTACCACATGTCAAGTCTGTCCATACCGGATTCCCACGCACCCTGGGGTCTGCTGGTTACACTGGGTTCACCCCAGGCACGCCTTGCTCAGCTCTGCTGCAGACAGCAGCATCCCTTCTCATCACGCAGAACTGGAAGTTGAGCTAAATTATATCCACCTGATAGGAGAAAGGTGCAACTTCATGAGCTGCTTCAGAAGAAACGTCCCACTGCCCAGTGCCATCCTGCCACACCCAGCAAGGCAGAGGCTGAAGAGGGAGGAGGGGAAGGTTTGCAGCCTGGTTCAAGATTTCATCCCCCTGGGCAGCTCCTAAGAGCTCAAAAGAGAGCCAGGTGATGCTGGAGGAGGAACATGCCAGGACCCACTTCCAAAAGAAACAAGGACATGAAATGCCAAGAAATCAATACCAGGGCAGCCAGAACTCCAGCACAAAATGTAAGACAGGACTGTGCCAGCGGTGAACAAAATAACATCAGTTTCTTCATTCTAGGTGTCCCTACCTGTTTTGCCCAATCAACTCAAAAATTTTATGCCATTTTGAAGCCAGGGCAGAAAAAGAGGGCCAAGAACCTGTCTTCCTGCCTTCATCCCTCCAGTCTGTTCTTTCCTCACCTTGTTGCCTTGAAGAAAGGGGAATGGAGTGTGGATGCTCAGCAACCAGCTCATCCTGAGCTGGCTCCAGCAGTGCTGATGTCACCAGTGAATGAAGCAGCCTTTTTCCTCCTCCCCTGCAGCAGTACTGTTGTATCTCTGCTGTAACAGCCCTCATTTGCTCAAAAGGACAGCACTAATAGTGCTTAATGACCATCTTCCAGGGTTAGTCATCATAACTTGGGCAACCAGTCTATTACTGACCGTCTCTCCACCCCGGTTAGATGTCCTCTGAAGGGTAAGGCTTAGGTTGTCACTCTGCAGGACACCTGTTTCTTGTGATTTTTGGCAGCCTGGGGCAGGCTAAATGTACAAATGGGAAAGAAATAATCTGGCAATTGCTACAGACAATTGGAGCAGTACTCCTGTTTTCTTCAGTGTTGTCCATTTTTCAGCAAAAGCGTGTGCATCTCCACCATCCTCAGTTCCAGCACAGGAACCAGGCTGAGATACCAATTTAAAACCAGGCAGACCATCTTTGTGTGACTGCTCCAAGCTGGCTGTCACAAACTACAACCAACATTTAGGGGAAAAGAAGGAAAACAGAGAGCCCTCCCATAAGACAGTAGAGGTCGTTATGGCTGATATGATCAGTTGTAAAACCTGCAGGCGCACATCAATCTCTCTGCCTCCTGCAAACACCTCTGCATAAAGTTTCCCAGCATCTCAAAGTGCTGGACAACAGCCACAACAGGAAGAATGATAACTGTTCAGGAATTAGAATTGATCTCCTACTGCCTGATAAACACTGTTAGCCTGGGGTTGTTGACTTGAAGCCAAGTTCTGCTAAATGGACGAAATTTCCAAGTCAACCCTTCCTGGTGTTTAACCAGGTAAAAGGAAGGAACTGAAGACAGCTCAGACAAAGCAGGTATTGTTTCCAGTAGGCTCCGGAGAGATGTGAGTGCATGACCTGTCAGAAAAAGTGAGGAAAAGAAGCAGGGGTGGCATGAAAGCTGATGCAAGCCAAGAGTCAGTTGGGATGATCAGGACGAGGAAAGCTGGGAGTGTTCACCATGTGCCTCACCAAGGGAAGGGCCAAGTCAGTAACTTTCACTTGGCCTATGTGTGCTTGCAGGATCTGAGCAGGTCTCTATTCAAAGTCCTGCAGAATGAGGGCTCCACCTCCTCTGTACCAAAGGTTAGTCATCTCCTGCATTAAAATGGGTCCCTTTCTTTCCATTTAACTCCATCTTAATTCTGCTTCCAACTACACACTTCTCTAACTTCTGTAAACCACAGCATTCCCACTTGTACATGGAGATCCTTACTGACTGCAGTCACTGTGACTTCTACTCTCTTTTCCAGCTACGTAAGCAGAATGCAAGGGAGGAACTGAAGCTCCATAGTGGCTTCCTGGAGGGGCTGCTCCTGGCCCAGAGACCTGCAGGACACATCCACACTTGTTTCTTGGGGTGCTGACCAGCCCTTTCCTGCAGGAAAGGCTCCAGAGAGCACATCAGTCTCCTGGGAACTGGCTGATGTGTGAAACAGAATGGCGAAAGGGAGGAACACACCCTGAGGTGTCTTTCTGGTCCCATGAGAGCCCAGGTAACCCAACAACCATGCTTCTTCCAACCCTTCGGCTAGGGTGGAAGGTTCTCTCTCCACTTGGGAATGACCCTGGTGAGGTTGCCTGCAAATACAGTAGCAAACACATCAGCAAAAGAAGCTGCCTATTTCTTTATTTCTTTGCAAAATATTCTTAGTGTCGGTGAATGCTCTTTGGAACATGCTGCCTCACAGATTCTTCCTATCCGACTCACATCCCAGATCACGCCTAAAAATTCCATGGAATCAGCAAGCAAGAATAACTAATGGACAGACAAATTTCACATGGCGAGGACTTCACCGAGTAGTTAATTCATATAATCTGACTCACTGCTGAAATTTCCTCAGCCTTACACAAAACAGGAGGAAAATAGGCCAGAGAGATCAGCCATCCCACAGTAACAATTTCACGCATGAAGCGACACCTTTGCTCTGCTAAAGCCAATGGAAATTAGGGCTGTACAAAATCTGTGCAACTTAGAGATCTGAGCAGTGTCCACAAAAAATACCCTACCCTGGAAAAATTGACAGTTTGCTACAGAAGTAAAACTTAACCCTCACAGCAACCTTCTCAACCAAGTCAATTCCCACCCTGGAGTGAAAAACACAACAATTTGTTTTGATGGTACTTTGCAGAGACCTGGATTCAGTGCTGACACCCATCAAATCCCAACACTGATGAACTGACAGCACAAAATCAGCCTCAGACATAAGGCCTCTCAAGGACTGAGGCATCCAGGGTTGCCAAGTGGTGTCTTTCCCAACTGGACGAGTTTCCATAGAAATAATTTCACAGCAAAAGGCTGTTGCACAAAAAAAAGGATCCACTTCAAAAAACCAAGACAAGTCCATCTCAAGACTTATGAACTTATGGTCCAACTTCCTAAAGGACTGATTAACCTACAGTTTTCACTGAAGTCAACAAAACTCACGAATTTTGCATGGGAAGGGGCAGAGGGAGACACGCTCAGTCCCTGCTGAAAAGCCAGCAACAGAACACGGCTATGGGTGTGAGAGGCAATTGCGAAAGGGTAAATGTTTATCCAAGAGAATCTCACAAAGAAGGAAACATTTCTCATTCCGTCATAAGTCTTTCAGGAAATTATTCATTTTCCAAGTGAAAACATTTTCTTTAAATTCAAAACAACTGTTTGTCTGCCAGCTTTTGTTTACGAAAGAGGGAAGTGTTTCAGCTCTGTCCTTTTTCATCCTTCCTCCACAAAATGTCAACCAAGCCTTGTGTCTTGGGTTGGGAAGTCATTTTTTGGGAAAAAAAAGAAGTGTTGTGAGGCTTTGCTGAACAGCTGTAACTGCTGCTGCTGCAGAGGGGAAGGGGAAGGGGAAGGGAAGAGAAATTCTGCTCTTCATCTGTTAGAGATGGGCACAAGGCTATTTGTAATGAGCTCATTAGAGCCCAAGGCTGACTTCCAGAAAAGCAACAGGGAAAATCAATTCATTCACCTCTTCGAGAGCCATTTAAGCACTCCTAATCAGAAAACAAGCATCTAGTTCACTCCAATTCTTCCACCTTGATACTTTTTATGTAGGACAGATACCTCCTGTGGGTTGCAGCCACATGAGGTCTGTATGCAATGAGTGAGCAATTTCCAGTCCACAAAATAAATGTCCTGTTGTCTTTTTCTCTTTTGATCTCCTGTTTCACTGCAGTGTTGCCAGCATCCCTAGGAAGCCACACAAAAAATTCACAGGCTTTGTGCTAAAACTGAGTCTATCGCTAAACCCAGCTTTGCCAGGAATGGGGACATCTCAGAGGTGACATCTGGTCCTATCCTCCACCAAACCAAGACCTGTGGTATTAATGTGACCAATCAGGCAAACAATTTGCTTGTAATTTAAATCTTATGGATGCTGAAACAAAACAAAATTGAATAAAAACCACAGGCCACGGACACAGGAACTGTCTCTGAGTGTGTCAGCTGCCTTTTGCCTCTGTGAAAATCAACAGCGTCTTCACATGTAACCGAATTGAGAACATACTGGTAA
Source organism: Platysteira castanea (assembly GCA_013397175.1). Classification (NCBI taxonomy): domain Eukaryota; kingdom Metazoa; phylum Chordata; class Aves; order Passeriformes; genus Platysteira; species Platysteira castanea. Next base: position 450,262 of record VYXC01012501.1, on the reverse strand, counting down.
ATCCATCCAATTACAGGAATGGATGAGCCTGTGTGGGAAAGAAGAGGTGTCAGCCCAGGGGCAATCGTGAGTAGTTGTTACAAAGCAGCAGGAGACAATACACTGCTTCCAGGAGCACCTGCAGAAACGAGAGGGACACACAGCTGCACTTGAGACTAACAAGGGAAAAAAGGATAAAAACAGAGTAAAGAACAAGCTCCCCAGCTCTTTCTGCTACTGTTACACGTCCTCGGGAGCAGCCAACACAACCTGCCTCACCCTAACTGACAGTAAGAAGTCTCTCTCCCGTATCTGCAGCCTCAGATGTTAGTCTGGTACACCCAGGTCCTCCCACATACTCCCACACTCCTCCTGGTGCCAGCACCAGCCCTTTGGCAGCCCCCCGACACACTGACCTGGTGAAAATAACCTGCACAGAGAGAAGAGGCTGGTTTTCAGCTCCTCGGTCTGACTCACTGCCCAGCCACACAGGCAGCAGTGCTGCTGTAAGATGGATAGTGGGGAAAGTGGGGAGAGGAGCAGGAAACCACAGCCCAGCTGGATCCCACTTGGGCCAGCTCTCCGTGGCCAGTTGCTTCCCATGGTACTCCATGCTGCCATTCCGTTTTTGCTTTTTGACATCTAACCCAACCCAACACACCCACAACTGTTTTCACTTTCAAGCAAACCAGGCTGGAAAACTGAATTCCTGGGGCACAGCACAGTCTTTGCACACTGTCAGACAGTGTGGCTGTCCTGCTATCTGAGCCGGCTGACATGCTTCAGAAGAGCTCCTATGTGCACAGCTCTCTGAGGCTTTCAGCTGCAGCCCTCACCACTTATTTTCTACCTTTCAATTATGACCTCCCCAATTGCTCTGTGCAGCCGTCTGAGTGTGACCAACAAACCCAACAGTTTTGTTTCAAAAGAGTCTGTAGCTGCTTTGTTGGGGGGTTCATGGCTGGGCAAAGGAATGAGAGCGGGGCAGAGGAACATGGCAGACAAGCAGAGCTGCCATGGTTCATATGGGACGCCCCAGTTCCCTGAGCCAGACCCTGCTATCTTTCACTGCTGCTGCCCCTTTATTCACCCAGGAGCACCATGTATCTCCAAACAATCCTGTTGTCTGCCACTGGTGGCCTCCTGTGTCAAGACCACCCTGTGTGTAGGCTTTAGAGAGAAGCCACATCCTTCCCAAGATAAAAATCCACTGGAGAGAGAGTTCACTTCAGTACACGTTATATCTGATTATCCAAAACACAGCACAGTCTCCTGGCTGCTTCCTCGCCAGTGTGACACACACTTCCAGCACCCTCCAAAAGCCAGCCCTCTCATCTCAGATGAGGAGTTGGCCATAGGAGTAACCACCTCCACACAAGATTGCTGAAATTCCCAGACTCTGAAATCCCCGGGATATTCACTTGCCAGCTCCCACCAGTATTTTGATCTTTGCAGCCTCAGTGAAGATGAGCTGGGGAAAGACGATGGGTGTTGCAAGATAGGTGGGCGTTGCTCAATTCACAGAGGCAGCAGGTACTTTCCTAATGTCCCTGATTGCCCCTGAGCCGTTTCCCTTCACATTGGACCCTTCTGGTCCTTTGCTGCCTGGTAAAGTCCAAGAAAGACACTGAGGGGATTTTGGGGGGTTCAGTTTTTTAATTTAGCATCAGGTGAGGAGTCATTAAGTAATTTAATTTAACTCTGTGAGCTGCTTTGATTTTTTTTTACATCTTTACACAAGTATGACACTAGGCGTGAAGATCTTTGCTTGCATTGATAGTGAACAACTTAAGAGCCCTACAGAAAAGAACAAGTGCCTGCCAAAGACAAATTGCTTTCATTCTCTTCCCTCCCCCGACGAGGAGGCAAGAAGGGTATTGCAATAGGTGTTGTATTCCCCACCCACATTTTTTTCTCACTGCCAAACACACTGCATCAGGAACTTTTTCCTTGTGTGGGCCCTTAGTCTCTATACAAAATGCACAAACATTTTTCTTCTTTAAAATGAAGTAAAACAAAATCCAACCTCCTGCATGGACCCACTTTCAGGGAGCCAGATCAGCTGATAAGGTGAGGAACTCTCCCTGCAAGATAGCTACTGCCACAGATCAGGCAGAGCTGATCTCCCAGCCTTAGGAAGGGACAAAAGGATGCTCAGGGGTGTTGCCCTGGTTTTTGTTAAAGCCTTCTGTTTTAATCTTGGAGTCGGAATTCTTTCTCACACAGTTTCATGTAAATAATAGCCAATGTTTACTTAACGGTATTTTCTGTTTTTCATTCCTTTTGTGATAAGAGAACTTCGATGAGCATCTTTTTTCTCCAGTGGGATTGAGAAGGAAGTGACATGTCCTCCAATCCCTTGTGCAGTTGAGAATTCTATAAGAATATGACATATGTAAATAAAGGGGTCTTTCCCCTCCTTTCTGCTGAACATGGCAGGTGTGCGAGCATCTTTATTGTGTTTTCCCAGACACACAGGGGCTGTTCATTCCATCAAGGAGACAAAGATAGAAGGAGAAAGAGCTTTCTGAAAGTTACAGCTGCATGCACTCACTGCAGAAGGATTGCAGAAAATACAGCTTAGATCTGCAGCTACTTCTACTTCTGCGTGTTGTTCCCCAAAGGACCTTCCCAGGAAGCAGGGGTCTATAACTCAGGGTGATAAACTGGCACAGCATGATTGAAACCAGATGGACATTAAACACCTGACCCCAGATAGGAACTGGAACATCCATTACCAACACTGCATGCAGAAGCACCAACTCAGCAGCCACCATTAGCTGAGAGCCCAGCTAAGATCAGTGCTCGGCACTTACCAGACAGACTGGGAGCAATAAGTGATGGTTCATATCTACACATTCAGGCAGGTGCAGGCAGTGCCTGTCCAAAGCAACATCCTTGTCTAGAAGAGGTGCTTCAATCTCAGCCGTGTCTTGGGATGTACAGTCCAGAAAAAGAAAAGCACAATGCATAATCCTCCACAAGCAGTTGCAGCAAATATTTCAAACAGCAGCTTCATTTTGTTTCATGCAGTCACTTTTAAATGCTGGTTAGTGCTCAGACCTGTCCTGTACGCTTGCTCCCACTGCCCCCCTGTCCACAACACAGCAGGACTTCACAGCAGGAGTTCCAGGTACCAGCAGCTGAACTGCGGGGACTTCATTCTTGAGGGGCCCAACTGGAGTCAGTAACCCCATTGCATGGGGCTGTGGGCTGGGTGTGGGCTGCCAGGGACCACAAGGGAGGGGCTGCACTGGCTGTGTCCAGCTGGGGGTCAGGCCAGAGAGGCAACATTTAGCTCCAGCACTTTATCCAGGATCCCCAAGGAAAATTGCATTTGGTATGCTGACCCAAGACAGGTTTTGTTCAGGATCAAATATGTGTGAGGTCTATATTCCAGAGCTAGGACTGTGATCAGATGGAGCAGAGCAGGGCAGAAGCCCTTGCTGGCTGCTCATGCACCTTCATCCCCCTGCCAAGGGCTGAGCCAGCAGCCTTCACCACTAAGCTGCTGTGCCTGCCCCAGGCCACGTTCCCCTCACCAAGGGTTCTTGGGGTCCCCTGCATCTCCAGCCCTCACCCCCCAACCCAGGACTGCTGGTAGCAGCGGTGGCCCCAGCAAGAAGCAGGCACCAATCTACCACAGTGGGTTATCTCTTTCTCTCCTCTGACACAAAATTAAATGCTCCCCACCTTGCTGCCAGCAGCCTTAAACCACATCACAAACAAGGAGGAATCTACAGAAGTATTCAAAACATCTGGATGTTGTGCCACCACGGCAATTAAATCCATGCTCACTTTCTCACACAGTGCCTGGGGGGAAACCGACAGCATAGCAGGGCAGAGGAGGACATGCCGTGGTAATCTTGGCTTCCTCAAAGCCCAGATCCGTGTTGCAACCTCTGAAACCAGCCTTAGTGGCAGGTGTTGTCCCAGGAGCCTTGTCCTCGCTGCACAGGGGGTCTCCCTGTCTTTGGAGGACAATCCATGTGCCCATGAGGGACTGCAGTGCCCAGGACTGCCTCTCCACAGCCCACCTTTAGCAGCCACTGTGGAGTTGGGGCAGAGCAGCAGCTGAGCAGGGCTGAGGAAAAAGAATATCCCCCTGCTTATGGCCAGCAGAATCACAGAATCACAGAATATCCTGAGTTGGGAGGGACCCACAAGGATCATTGAGTCCAACTCCTGGCCCTGTACTGAAACCCCAACAATCCCACCCTGTGCATCCCTGAGAGCGTTGTCCAAATGCTCCTACAGCTGTGGCAGCCTTNCCCCTCCCTGTCCTGGCCGGGCCTGGTGCCCCGCAGGACACGGTGCTGTCAGGGGGCTGTGCCGTGCCAGGCTCCTCTCCCTGCTCTGGAGCTGCGGCTGCTGCCCGGGGAGGAGGCCGGGCAGGGATCCACGGCGGGCGGGCGAGGCCAGCAGTGCAGCTGAGGTGCTTCCAGCGCTCTCCCCCCGCAGCCTGCCAGAACAGGCCCGTCTGCTCCCTCCTTCCCCGTGCGCACTGCGGAGCTGCGCTCTCCCCACCAACCTGCCTGGGGGCCAACGGCACCCCCGTGGAAGACTCCTCGTGGATCTCTATTCCATCAGAAAAAAAGGAGTTTTTGTCTCAACACGACTGCCCTGCCGGAGTGCCTCGGCTCGGTGGCATCTCGGAGGGTGAGAGGTGGGTTTCCACCAGCCCCTTGGGCAGCCCAGGTGAGCTGCCTGGGTCCCTGCTGCTTGCAGTACCTGCGAGTGCAGCGTGGCTGCCCTGAGGGAGCAGCCGAGCTGTCCAATGCCCAGACTTTCCAACCCTCATCCCTTGAACCTGTCCAAAAAAAACCCGCTTGGAAATGCCTCATCACGACCACCAATACCCACTTTTATTTTCTGCATCAGGCACACAACAGAAAAGAAACTGTAAAAGATTAAGCCATTTAATCGGCCACATTTTGACATCCAGTCTTTTCTATCACCGGCACCAAGTTTCCAGTGAGGAAGTTGAGGAGAATAATAACATCCCCTTGAAGTCAGGTAGGAGATTCCTGCTGGAGGACTGCACAGGAGCTCCCCAGCACTCACTGCCTGTTCTCCCTGAACAAAATCCCAAGCCAGCATCCAAATGTAGCTCATGTTACCTCCCAGTCTCTCACCCTTAGGCTCCTGTTGCTTTCAATGCCTTTGGACAAGGCACTGTCTCTCTTGATTATAACATGCTCTCTCAATTATCTTTGCAGCAGAAGCTTCTAGCGTATTTGCAGCCCTCAAATACCTTTTTGTTCCAGCTGATCTCATTACCTGGTAGAAACATGCTCTTTGCAGCACGGGTGAGCTTGGCTTTGCATGGATGTGTGCTGCCTAATGAAACAGGCCTTGCTTACTCACTGGAGTTCCTAGAAGTTCATTCAGCAGAAATGAAGAACAATTTGACAACTTGGCTACCAGGCTACAGGCTGCTGGCCAGTTTACAAATCAGTAACCAACCAGATGAGACTAAAATCCTCTGACTAGGTTCAGCTGGATGAGCTATTTTTGTGAAAAGTGTATTTTCTGGGAAAAAGCCATTTCAGATGGACTGTCAAGAACTGCAAGTTCAGGTCAAGTGAAGCAAAGAGTTCCAGCTGAAAACAAGCAGGGAAAAAAAACTGTAACATTGAAGAAGTTTAGTCTGGCATCCCTGAAAATTATTTGTTCCAGAAATGTCAGATGGAAATTTCTTGCTTTTTCACTTCAGGATGGAAATTTTCATTTAAAGATTGACCTAAATTTCTAAAAGGAAGACATTAATTAACAGGAATAAAAAGGAGACTATATAACTCTGGATCATGTATAGCATTTCATGATGGTACGAAATGCTTGGCTTCCTTTTTATTTTTCTAGGGGAAAAAAAATCCTGATCTTCTTTGCCTTGAACCAGCACTTCTCCCAAAAACATTCACCTTAGCCACTGAGCAAAACCATGACCACCTTCCCACTGGGTGTTGCAAGCACTAAGAACAGCTCATAGCACATCTTCAAGACTAGTATTTTTGGTGTGTACAGCCAGGAACAGAGAGAATTTACTCGATATATCCAGGGACATAGGATGGGCAAGGAGCATCAGAAGAAAACTTTAGATCTTTTGATACACATTTTCCTGTAATACAGCAAGCATGGCTGTCACTGACAGGGATCCTTTTTCTCCAGCTAAATGAAGGCTTAACTCCCGGGGTCCATTTGAGGAACATTTTAGAATCACAGCATTATCAACATGGGAAAATTACATGCAGAGAGGTTTTTGAGCTGTGATTAAGTAATAAGCAGCCTGCAAATTTGGGGCGTCTGTGCTTTTGGCTGCCCAACTTTAGGTACCCGCAGCCTGATTTGCATGAGCATTAATGCACCCAGAACTCCTACTGAGATCAAAAAGACAACTCAATGCCTCTGCAAAAACAGGTTGCTGGCATCCAAAAGCAGAGGCATGTGCATTTTTGCAAAATCTGGGTCTGCACCTCTCATCTGAGGTGGCCTCTGAACCAAAAGCAGGTTTCAGCCTCAGCAACTCCTGACAGAATTCAACCCAATGTCTACCTCTACAAAAATCCCTCAAAACCCCTCTTACAATAGTGGAGAGAAAATTTATTCTGTTGTCCTCTCTCTTTGTTGTGGGTTTTTTTAAAAATCACCCTGATTTGGGCCATTTCTTCTAGAGCCTAGGGGTACTAAAATTGCTCCACACCCATTACAGGCCACCAATATGTGCATACACATACCCAAGCACAAAAGCTTGGTTTACAGCAGACACCTGGAGGCCTCACCAAAGAGCAGACACACACAAAAGTCGAACAAGAACTCATTCTGTCCATGGGTAGGTACTGACCATCCATGCTCAGCAGCCCTGGGGTTTTCACTCCCAAAAAGCCGCAGCAAAAGGAGGTAAATGCAGACAATGTGCCATCAATCCGTGGCCAAAAGAAGGGGGGAAAAGCACTTCCTGCTGTTCTGTTAGCAAAATGGACTCCAGAACACTCTGCACAGACTGTCTGCAGTGTCTAGCTGTGGAGTTTTGCCTTTTGGAGGGGTTTTTTCAAGTGGATGAAAGCACCTCTATTTGGCTTGGAGGAGCACACATTGCCAGAGCTTGGAAAGGGCAATGTCATACCCAGGGAGCATAACATGCTAAGAGCCTAACAGTGACTGGGCTCCATCCAGCTGTGACAGGGCTGCTGGGTGGCTGCATTCATGTGCTTTTTGTTTCATGCTCATCACCCTGGCATCAGAGCAGGGTGATACATTTTGGTTCAGCAAGCGCTCTCTTCTTAGGAGGGGGGCAAAGGGCGAGAGACTGAGTGCTTACAGACGGTGAGGTGCACAAATTAGCCAAGCAGATTTCATGTAGCCTTGTTTTCAGCTCTGATCTTCATCAAACACAGCTCGATAGCCAGCAAATTACTGAACCTCGTGGAAAAGTCATCACACTGGGACGGCAGTGCCCGGGACAGCAATGCCAGGTGCTGATGATGCTGCAGAGGGACCATTTCTGAAGATGCTCAGCAGATTTGCACCCTTTGTCTTTCTTGCAAGCAGCACTAAAAGCCACACTTCCCTGTGGAAGAACAATGACGGACAGAGAGCCAGTAGGGGGTGTTGAGCAGAGAAATCGAATCATTTATAAAAACAGCTTAACCCAGGTGGCCACAGGTACTCTGACAATCTGTTCTGGGCAAGAATTGTATTTCCTGTGAGTGCTTCCATTTTGTCAGTCTGTGTTTCAAATCAACTTTGACACGACCTCAGTGACAAAGGCTTTGAAGTCTGAATTAAATGTGCTACAGAGATCATTATTCAAAACCACTCAGACGGAGAGGGAATATTTTCCTTTTGAAATGTCCTGCCAAACCTGTCCTGTGCTTTGTTTACTTTCAGAGGTGCCGTGGTCATTCCTTAGGTGGAAAGGGGATGGAGGAAAGAAAGGGCAAAAACAGTCTGGCAGGGAACAGGCTTCCAAAATCACAGATCAGAAATTCACTAAGGAAGCTGGAGACTGCTGCTTCACGTGGATGCCGAGCAGTCTTGGGTCCACCTCTGTGACACCTTGATCTGTATCTATTTTACAGATCTATTTAAGCTGCTTTACTTTGTAGGTCAGTGGTGCTATTTGCAGTGGCCAGGTGCAACCCAAACAGCGAGTGTTTACATACTTGGAGAGCTCAAATCCTATTCAGTCCCCAGGGGGTGCAGCAATCATCTAGGATTTTACAGTGCAGGGATTGGCAGGGTTGGGGCTGCATACACACAGATCCACAAAAGCTTTGAAGAGACATAATTTTTACATAGGAGTTATGAGAATGAGTTCTGGCTAAAGTCTATGTAACAGCCATTTCAAATGCTTCAGGCCCAAATCTGCTCCCACTAAAGTCCCTGGAAAGACTCCAAGACAGCAAGCCAAGACCCTTGGTCTCTGTGCCTACTGTCCTTTTAGTACCTTTCCTCTGTTCATTCGTCCTCCACTTACTGCTGCTTTTTTTTTCCCTGTCTGACCATTTCTGTCATTGGGTTCAACCAAACCTTCCTCTGGCACAGTGTCATTCCTTAAAAGTTTGTCAGCATTTTTTTCCTGAACTTAATATCTTTCAT